>JZSA01006612.1:0-58101 GCA_000956155.1 Cotesia vestalis | reverse complement strand
TATATATATATATATATATATATATATATATATATATATATATATATATATATATATGTGTGTATATAAATAAACTTTTGAGCCATATGTATTTTTTGACTAAACTCGTCGAGATAAGACGGAATATAACAAAATTTTTTAAAAGTTGCGTCTGAGGACAAATACAATAGTTAGATTTTTATGAAATCTACTAAAAATATTTTTTCATCATTATATAAAAATTCATACGATTTTCAATGCAGCAGACACCCGAAGTTTTTAAGGTTTCTCTAACACACTAATAATAACAAAAAAGTTTTCATGCATACTTAATGTCTTAAAATAATTTGTGTCATAATTATTGATAGATAGATTGAACAACTCCAAAAAATCTTCAGATACCTGTTGCTATCAGTAATATTCATTTCTTTATTTAAACTAACTCGACGTATTTTAACTACTGTGAAATTTTTTGCACCAAATTAAAACGCAAATTGATGTTAAAATATTTTTGTATAACTATACTAAATAAACTTAGATCGACTCTGCTTTGAGACAACGTTACTTACTTATTACTTATTATTATCATTTCTATTTTTGTTTAATTATTTCATTACTATTTTATTTATTATTAATGATGTTATTATAATATTTATCTCTTTTGTATTCATTATGTAAGGCCTTTAGGGAGCTAAGGCTTCAGGGTCTAAAAATTTTAATAAATAAATAAATAAATATCATGGCGTGATAGTGACTACAATCAATGAAATAAAAACTTAAACTTTTAACAATTTTTATATTAATAATTTTTAATTACTAAATACACTATTAATTTATAGAATAAATGATGAAAAAAATTATATTGGAGAATTTTTAAAACCAAGAGAAGCATATTCACGATCAGATTTAGTTGCATAATTAGGATATTCTGGAAAATCTGGCAGAACAACAGGTCTGGACTTACTGAGTCTCCATCCACTTTTAGTTGTCCAATTACCTTGATTGTATTTAAAATAATATACAGCGGAGTATACGAATAAAACTCCAAAAAATGTTTTGCTGATCAGGTGTCGGCAGAAATAAGCAACGTCTGGACCATACTTTGGTAGTAAGGCATTTTCAAGTTTATCTAGGGGTGCCCGATAAAATCTTCTGATAGGATTGTAACGTTGTTTGTAATATTCTGGATTATAAACAGGTTCATCTGGAGCAAGATGCTGATCCTTTAACCACTGAGCTCGCCACGCTCGCTCTTCATCTGTCATACCCAGTAGACGTTCTCGTTCACGAACCAAGCGGCCAGCGATTGGCATGGGTTTTACCCCACCGGTTTGCGACTCCATTGTCGGTTAGTTCAGAGTACAGCTACAATTCCTAGAATTAAAAAAAAAATGAAATAAATTATGCTATCACGTAATGTTAATTACTTTATTAAGTTTTACAATGAACTTTCTAAATTTGAAATTTAAAAAATTATCATTACTCTCTTAAATAGTTATTATCATAAACAATTTTTATTTTTTAATTATTTCAAAAATCGATACTGCCATTCTAATACGTCGTATCCCACATTTAAGAAATTTTACAGCAGACGGTAAAAACTGTTCATTTTCAACATTGATTAAATGGAATTCAACGGATGAAAATATTTATTAAACTATTTGATCTTTGAATTTTTAATATGACTAGCATAATATTGTTGTGATTCTATTTTTCTAAAAAATTTTGTGGGATACGACGTATTAGAATGGCAGTATCAAAATATTAAATTCAAGTCGCAACTTTCGTGTAACTAATTAGAAGCATTTCAAAATTAATTATTTCTCCACTGTTCATGTATATTACTACAAAAAAACTGTCAATAGAAAACATAATTTGTTACATTTTTTATTTTCTCAAAAATTTACACTATATAAATTGTTGCCAGATGGCTTGCAGATTTATACGAATTAAAGTTTCTCTTATATAAATGACTAAAAATAATAATAAAGTTTTCTAAAATTCTTGTATGTGGATTTTTTTAAAATTTTAGTTGTTTAAAAAATTCTTAAAATTGTTAAATGTCTGTTATTTTCATCATCATGTAGAAAATTGATAAATACTATCAACCAGTCATAAAATAGTCTTTAATTAATTAAAAAATCAAAATAATTGACTTTGATCAACAATCAAAAGAATTTATTACTAACATTATCATTATTTAAAAGAATTAAGGAAATCGGTCAATTTTAAGTAAACATTACTAACTATTTTAATCACAACAAAACTAGTAATGTTATTATTACTAATATGATTATTGTTTTCATGATTCCTCCATATATATTAAATAATTCTGAATAGAAGCGTAAAAATCTGTAGCCATAAAATATTGAGGTTAGGAATTAACTTCAATTTTAAAACAGTTAAAATAACTATCAACGACATGAAATTCGTACATACATTGATAGTCGAAAATTATGTTTTGATTACTAAATTAATTATCTCAAAATCAATATTCCGGATCTATATTACGTACCGAAATTTTTTAACTCTATTTTCCTAGTATTGAATGCAAGTTAATGAGCCCCTTACTATTATTACAATTACTGAAAAAAAATGAACTATAGTTTTATACAACTCAAATTGTGACTAATCACTAACGTAGAAATCTATTCGCGTAACGACCAATAATGCAAAAGATGCTATTTTACAATTGATGTCAAGCTTACTAATAACCCTGATAGCCACCTTAACTCAAACTTTCTGTCAATCTACTGCCGAAATTTGTAGCCAACTTAATGAAAAGGCAGTGTAACAATGTGATGCCAGGCATCGCTCTGCAGGTGACACCACCTGTTAGTTTAGCGCGAATCTAAATGCTCAAACGATATATATTTAAATTCAATCTCAATTCGAAAATTTAAATACAAATCGCTACTAAAGAAAAAAAAACATAAATAAATCTAAGCTGTTTACTTAGTCCTCGTCTGTGAGGCAGAAAATTCGTAATAATTTGTCGCTCACAAAAAAAAAAAAGGGAAAGTAAAATTTAGAGTACATACAAAGGAGTATTGTCGTTTGGTCCTGGAAACCATAAAAGAATTTTGAGAAATCCCGGAGCCATGTGTTGGCCACATGACATTTGGGACTCTTGAGAAAAGTCATAAAAGACTTGCGTGGAAATCTCAAAAATCCCTTTGTCCTTAAGTAATTAAATATTTTAGTAAACATGTAACACTAAATAGACAAGTTACAGAAAAGTATCATATTGTTAATATTAAATTTTAAAGAAATACTTGGCTAAGCTAAATAATAATAATTCAGTTTAAAGATATTTGACTAGATGTTTGTTAATTTGTAATTAAATTATAAATGGAATAATACGCGCAAACTAACGATAACTTTATCAAATTATTTTAATCAAATAACTAAGTTACCCTATTCTTAATAATAATAAATAATAATTATATATTGATAATTGTTTAATAATTAGTAAGTAGCATCTTATGTAACCTTTAAGGAATTAATTTCATTTGTTTAGTTATAATTTTATAAGTGGCGTCAAAATGACTATGTCATACTATTATCATCTGTACCTCGAACGGGTTTTCTGCGGTTTCCCTAAATAAGGTCGCGAATGCTTAAATAAAGCAGGGGCGAATGCAGGTACATTGTAATTTAAGTCGGCCGCAGACGCAAACTAGAATAATATTATAATATATATATTTTAATATTATAGAAAGATTATTATTATTACTGTTATAAGCTAATCAACCAAAAAATTATTTAATCAAAATAGTAAATATAAATGTAATAAATAGTTAATAGTTAGAACGTAGGTGATAGTATGTAAAACTATATTAAATATATTGTAGGAGTAAGATATTTTATGTATTAGACATAAGGGTAGTAAGTTATAACAGAGTGTAAGAGTGTATTTGTGAAGTATGGATGAGAGACGTGAAGCTAGAGGCTCGGACTCAAAAATTGTAACTTCACTTCTCCTCGAGAACTCAAATCGACATTCCTCGATCGTGTTATATTTTCTGTTCCTTTTATTTATATACTTCTTTTTTTTATATTCGATAGTAATTGATAAATAAATGTCAAAGCAAATTAAGTTAATCTGCAAACTAAAATTGATGTTTTATGTAAATTAATTTAAATTTAAATTCCTTTTTCCCGCACTGGAACCGAGTATTTCAATACTCTTGGGCGCATGAACTCTCGTTGGTAATATTCTCAGCTAAATATCAACATCACTAGACGGAGGCATAACAACAAAATCTACTTAGAATTTCTCTACTCAGAGCCATCTTTACTCAATATTCGAAGATATGCGTAACTAATGTAAAATCGAACATCTACTCAGTTGTTTGTTCACTCCATAGCAACTTGTACTCTATGCTTGTTCTACTCATATACCCAGTTAGCACAGGTTGACCATCAACCAAGTTGATGTTCAATGGTTTACGTCACTTTTATGTTAACTTCGCGTCAACCTCTGCATTTGCAACAGTTTCCCAGAACTTGACTTTAACTTACGCATCAAGTTAGCGTAAATCTATTGCCGGAATTTTCCGAAAGGTTTGCTCAAAGTTAACGCGAAGTTGCAGAAAGTTAACGTTAACTTCACGTCAACTGTTATAATTATAACTGTTGCGCCACTGTTAGCGTAAACTTTACGTCAAATTCCGGCCGCAGGTTTACGTGAACTTCGTTTCGCTTGTGCTAACTGGGGACATCTGAACTCAATTCGAACTTTACTCAAAAGTACTGATGGTAAGACAGGGATTTTTGGTAATTAAAAGAAGAAATACAGATCGAATACGATTACTGAATCATAGATGGCAGTTAGTCACTATTTCTGATATTTAGATGAAACACCAAGATAAAGAGATGTAATTTAAATACCATGTATTTTGAAAATATAAAAATTAATAAATTAAATGAATAATTTTAATTATATCCCAATGATAATAGTAAGAATGGTAATAATCATGCTCTATGGTGGATTATTACTTACAAAAAAAGCCCACGGTTACAAAAATTATGCAGTAATTTAGTAATTATATTTTCTCACCTCCGGGCGGAAAGCGTCAATTTTCCTCCCGCTGTGCTAAACAAAAATGCCGCTTCCCGCCTCCGTCGAGGAGAAAAATAGTATACACACTACGGGAAGTAAATAAGAAAGCCTCAGATCACATGTTTATTGACCTCGGCTTCGCCTCGGACAACAATTACATGTGATCTGAGACATTTCTTATTTTACTTCCCTAGATGTGTAATATACTATTATTAGAACATGAACCTTTTGTTAAAAAAAAAAAATTTGGAAAGTTTACATAACAGGTGTATACATAAACGTAGGTAAAAGTAGCTACCAAGAAAAGAAACAAATAAATATCTTCAGTTTCATTTGTTTTGCTGCCATTTTACTGTAATTAAAACAATTGTTACCATTTCATATCTCAGAAGCTAAGAAAAAAAATATCTTAGTTTAGTTTGATTAACGTTAGAAATAATTAAAATTATATCTATTACAGCAATTAATTTTTTCGTCTCGTGAATTATCATTTGTACAAATTTTTTATCAATAATTTATAATTTATTTATTAATTTATAAGATCATGGGATTACATCCCCTGTTTCCATACATCGTAACTGAGTACAAGTAACTTAGTTATTAGCTTAAATTCTACTGTAATTTTTAAATTGAAAAGAAAACCATTGATAAACATAAAGTAACATTAGTCTATAAAGATTTTTTTAACGTGTTCTGTAGTTATTATTATTTATCTCAATATGCTTTTTATAAATAATTTTTTTTGTATAAATTATGAAAATCACGTTTTAATCGAAATCATGATTTTTAGGCGAGAGTAGAGCCTACCTGCACGCTTCGCGCTTAAGGCATGCAGTTTGTTCTTTACACATGGCATAGGAACTTTTAAATTGTTATAACCCAAAATAAGAAAAAATACATTTTTTCTCTTAATGCTCTGATAACTACGGAGCTTTTTTTATCGTTTATTCTAACTTATTGTCAATTATAATAATTTCATATGATAAAATAGCCTTAACTTTATCATAGATCCGGAATAACATGATTTTTGACACATCACTCATGAATCTGGATGCAGATTCTCCGTTATAAAAAAGACAGAAAACGTACCAGCTTTCAAGAAAGCTTTCGATTAACCTCATACTATTGTACGTGATATTAGTTGGATGTTGACAGTGGACGCGATAAAATCTTTATGATACCACGGTAAAGTTAAAAAAAAATGTCTTCATGTTAGTTACTAGTCATTATATTCGGTGAAATGGTTGTTTAGGTTAAATTTCTACAGAATTACAGGGTGATTCAAAATTACTTTCACAGCGAAAAAATTTAGACAGAAGGGACAATTCCAAGCATACAGTTCCTTAGTCATTTTTAAAAATTTTAAGTAGTTTTCGAGTTATTTACGGTTTTAATTCACCAATTACATATGAGAACTGGAATTTAAAAAAATATAAAAAAGAATGAATATTATAATTTGGCAACGTCGGAATAATTAACTTCAAGTCATATATAAATTTTTTATTTATTTAAAAAGTTCGCTCTCTATAAAAAATCAAGAGCTTAAAACAAAACACGTTATCAATCTCGAATATAATTTTAACAGGCGAGACCAGTGATTGCAGTTTCAATCGGTTAAGCGAAACGAATAGAAATTTTGAAAAAACATTTTTAGCGATAATAGATAATTTAATAAATTATTTCACCACAAAGCGTTTTTTTCAAAAATTTTATTCATTTTGTAAAACCAATCGAAACTGCAATTGCTCTGCTGTTGGGAGTGCGACAGAGATAGTTTCGTTAAGCTCCGTGCGAGCAAAGCGAGAAAAAAATGGTCTTGCCTGTTAAACAAATTTTCTTTGCTTTACTTATTTACTATTTCAATAAATAAGTATGTGTACTACCAGTTTTCTTGTCACCCGGTCGAAAGTATGGAAAAAATTGCATTGAAAAAAATTGATGCCTGCCCCCGACATTTGCGGCACGAACGAAGCAAGTGCTACTGGTCGGAGGCGGGGTAGGGGGGGGGTCAATTCATAAGAAAAAGGAAATGTAATCGTTTTTAAAATAAAATATAATCTTATAACAACCCTTGTGAAAATTTTTCGGACTTTTCTCTAAAAAAACCCTTAAGAACTCTGAGAAAGTCTTTAGAAGTCTTTGGAAGTCTTTTTCCGAAAAAAGTCCGAAAAATTTCCACAAGGGAAGGTCTATATTTTTATTTATAAATAAAAAAATGAACATTGTTTCTGGATAAACACTCAATTATCGGTCATCAAATTATCATACGGATATATTAATATAAGTGTGTATATGTTGTAAACATGGAATATTAAAATTGAAAAATAAATAATTTTGTCAAAAAAATTAAATTTAACTAGCACGAATTACAAAATTTTTCTGTCTAATTTTTCCGATTTTTTTCAAAGATTATATACTTTTTCATTCATTTAAAAACTATTCAATAATTATTTGATTAAAATTACACACTTATCATCGATGAAACAGTTTTTTTCATATTTTTATATTTATAATATATTATATGAATTTTTCACGGATATCAATTCAATTTAATCAAAATAATATATTAACACGAAATATTTTCTAAGATAAAAACATTGAGACCTTTGAAAGAATCATATTAGAGGCTATATATATAATATGTAAGTACAAAAGAGACTGCGTCGGGTGATAGTCTAGTCGAGAAGTTGATTTCGTGCGAAAAATAGATTTCCGTCTCCTAAAAATATGGTTGATAGCTTACACGATCTGGAATGACATCTAGAAAAAGAAAATTTTTGTATTTTTTCTGGAAAAGAATATTGCAATTGTGATAAACAAAAAACCGTTAAAAAAATGAGTCATCCAGCTTTTTGGCAAAATCTCAAAAAGTATAAATGATAGCTCAAATATTAAAAAAGTTTCTAAAAGAGCAAGAAATTTCAGTAACAAAGTTCTTGACTCCCGGAATTGTAGCTCTAATATTTATAATTTTAATTTAAAGTATTTTTTTATGCAATTAAATATTAATTAAAAAATTTGAAAAAATTCTGGTGTCATCTAGACACTTCAAACAATATGATTCCGCTAGTATACATACTTATTTATTGAAATAGTAAATAAGTAAACCAATGAAAATTTGCTTAAAATTATACTCGAGATTGATAACGTGTTTTGTTTTAAGCTCATGATTTTTTATAGAAAGCGAACTTTTTAAATAAATATAAAATTTATATATGACTTTCCGACTGTTAACTTCCGAAGTTAACTATTCCGACGTTGCCGAATTATAATATTCATGCTTTTTTATATTTTTTTAAATTCCAGTTCTCATATGTGATTGGTGAATTAAAACCGTGAATAACTCGAAAACTACTTAATATTTTTAAAAATGACTAAGGAACTTTATGCTTAGAATTGTCCCTCCTGTCTAAATTTTCTCACTGTGAAAGTAATTCTGAATCACCCTGATTAAGAAATCTAATTTGAAATGATTTAAAACCATTGGATTTGAATACTACACATGTATAGATATAAAATTAACATGGAGGTAATCATTTAAAATCATCTTTCTGAATCAGGGCACCCTGTATAATAGTATTCAGATTTCATATACGGAAAAAAGAGAGCGTAGGGTTCCGTGTTCGAGTCCCATCAACGTAGGACGGGTTTAGATTAATTTAATTTCGATACAAATAAGATAAAAGTCGTAAGCGTATGAAATAATAATCTGAACAGTCAAATTGAATCAACACTCCCAAAAAAAAAAACTTTAATTCTTTTCAATTTGGCTAATTTATTTTGTTGAAATTAATTAGTAAAATGTTATGTAACAACACGGAAAGAAAATTATGGGAACTATTCTTATACCATTATGGGAATAGTTCCCATAATGCTATAGGAATCATTCCTATACTATTATAGGAATTATTCCTATACTATTATAGGAATTATTCCTATAATATTATGGGAATGGTTCCCATAATGCTATAAAAATCATTTCTATACTATTATAGGAATTATTCCTACACTATTATAGGAATAGTTTCCATAATTTATGGGAACCATTCCCATAATAGTATAGGAATGGTTCTCACGATATAGAGGTTTAAATCCTACACGGAATAAAAAATTGGGGATGCCACATGATACATTCCTGTGGCAGATACATGATTTTCATGCGGCAGGCAATAATAGTTAAAGCAACAATAATAATTAAATAGTAATAATAATAACAACAATAATAATAATAATTTATATTATTTAGATAATAAGAACAATTTTGTTATCTGGATAGTCATATAATGAAATGCATGTGGGTATTCAAATGAAAGCTCTTGATGAATGTAACATCGGGATGAGCTTATATCTTCAAAAATGTCAATAGTTTACCAGATACAAGGTCATTTCTTCGATATGTATCTAGACACAGAGCATTTTCGAATGCAGCCTATAAATTCTTATTATGATAAATTGACGATTGGTGAGAATGATATGAAACTTTGAAAAGGCCCAACTCCAAGCAAAAACCCATTTTATCATATAAATACACTGGCCACAAAATTTTTTTTATTCTCTTAATAATATAGATTATTATTATTAAGATTATTATTTAGTTATTATTGCTGTTTTAACTATTATTGCATACTACATGAAAATTATGTTGCTGTCTCATGAAAATCAATTTTTTTTCCGTGTATATATTATAGAAATTATTTCGAACTCACTCTGCACGAAAATTTTATCTTTATTTTATTTTGAGAACGATTCCTACAATATTCTAGGAATCCTTCCTATACCATTATGGGAATAGTTCCCACAATGATATAGGAATCATTACTATATCATTATGGGAATATTTCCCATAATATTATGGGAATGGTTCCTATAATTGTATAGGAATCATTCCTATAATTATAGGAACCATTTCTATATCATTATGGGAACCATTCCCATCGTTATGGGAAATGCTCCCATAATTCTGGGAAAATTTCATATAATTATGGGAATAGTTCCCATATTTTTCTTTCCGTAAACCTGTACTACTGCCAAAAAATTTAATACCTTGATCGTATTGAATTTATTTTATCAAATAAAACCATTTGTTTATTTTAAAAAAGCAGGGAGGATTTAAAAAACAATAATGCCATATTTATTAAAAATTTTTAATAGTAAAATTATTGAAGATTATTGTGAGGGTTTCTGAAGGTCAAGCGTGGATTCTAAAATCCTATTTTGATCCTCGAAGTTGTAAAACCGTCCGTAAGTAGGATTTTGAGGTTCAAATCGAGATTACTTTCTATATTGAAATCTATTTTGAAATTCCAAATTGAAAAAAATTTTATTCTTGATCGTCAGAAATAATAAAGCCGCTATTTCACTTGCTTAACTGAAAATAAATTCGAAAAAAGCTTGAAAAGCTCAAATATTGACCAAAAAATACATTTTAAGGTGCTTCAAATTCAAACTTAGCGAGAAGTTCTGGGGTTGGCCGGCGCGGTCACTGATTTCCAGATTTTTTTTTTGAATTCGAATTATTTTCGGAGTTACATCTATTTTTATGATGCATCAACTGAAGCAGTCTAGCCAGAACGAAAGAAAAATAGGTGGCAGAGAAACTTTGTATGTGTTTTTCTCGAACTACTTTTTTATATATACTTAGCATGATATCTCAAGTTCTAATGTACCGATTTAGCATTTTCTTAAAATTCAGGACGGACCTTTTCTACATACCAGAATATCGAACTACGTCACTTATTCTGGGAATTTTGTTTTGCTATTCTTCAAAAAATTCTAGAAGTTGAAAAAATAGAGAAAATAGAACACAAAGTTTTTTCAAACCACCGTGATGTGGCGAAAATTTTGTTTATCAAAATTTCGATAAATCTATTTTTTATAATGTTGAAATATCGATTTAAATTGATCAAGGAATGAGCGGTAAAAAATGTATTGTTTTTTCACTTTTCTCTTCTTCAAGAGCTCAAATGGAATCTTTTGTTTGGACTTCAAGAGCATAGAAATGTATAAACCGTTATATTAATAATCTCAAAAAGTTCATTATATTAACGACTATACTTTGAGTTTCAGAATATTAGATGTCAGGAATGACTTACAAGGTCAACCGTTGTTTAAACTTTTTTTTTTTATTCGTACAAGAAACATTATCTTTTGCAATACATTACCCTTATTAAAAAAAAAAAAAGATTCAAAACGATTCAACCCATGAAAAATGTATATATCTATATATTTGCCAAGTTGAATCCTTTTTAACCACTTTGAGTCATTTCGAATCTTTTTATATCTTTTTTTCCTAGTCAGGGAAGCTTTTTCTATTTACTTTCCAAAATTTTTCTTTTTAATATTGAGGATTTTTCAAAATTCTATTGAAAATTTTTCGGTTAAACTGAGATCGAGTGGACCGATAATTAGACATACTTCCAATGGGCGATGGGCAGTTTTTTTTATTACTTTGTTATTTATTATCTTGGTATTACTTAGACAGTACGGAATTTTCTAACGACGGGATTTGTTAGTTATTGTTACTTTTCTACTACCAAGAAAATTTGAAATTATATCTATCGAAAATTGGTTTTGCGTATAAAAGTTTTTAAATTGCGATATTAACATAAGCCTTGGTATGACTTAATAAATTGATCAATTGAGAGATTTTAAGTAATTAAAAAAAAAAAAAAAAAAAAAAAAAAAAAACTTCACTTTGAGATTGTAAGGTTACAAGGAATTTTGGAGCAATTATATTTATTTGACGTTTTAGAGTAAAAAAACTTTGTAGTAAGGTCTAGAGGGTGAATTGCGTTTCTAAAAATTTTTAAAGTATATAGATTTGATATAAAATTCATATTTTCGTTGAGTTTTACGTTTATCGTTATGATTTTTTTTTATCATCAGACAGTTTCTTAAACAAAATTAAGAAAACATTATTTTCTTTAAACATTGACAACAATGTGAAAACAGAGAAAATGAGGTATATTCATGAAATATATAAGTAAGAGTTATTAAAAAGTATCTTTTATATCATTTATTAGTACTATTGATGATGCAAGTAACTTGCTCAGCAAAAGCTCTGTACCACAGTTTCAAATGTATTGTTATCACAATAGGACTAAAATAGTATTGTGGTAGTGTCTAACTCGAGTGGGGATAGAAAACGCGCTGGTTCGCATGTTTCTATCTACCTATACACATAATGATAATGACATAAAATACATACACTTTTAGAGGAGACACAAGAGGGATGAAACATAGTAGGGCGAGTGGCTCCCTCAAGCGGGCATGTTGTGTCAGTCGAGCCGTGTGCTGCGCTGTAATGTGTTCTGTTTTCATTATGGAGCGTCCATTATTTCACATTTGGAATTGTATGAGACACTATTAACAAATAATTTTCTTTATTATCATGGTATTTATTAAGAAAAGATATCACACTATTTATTGATCGTATACATTAATAACATACCAACGTACAACATTTTGGTATGAAATTAAAATATATACTCCGTGATATCAAGTTTAATCGATCTGTTTTTTTGTGGGTTCCAATTACAAAAAAAATGTTTCGATATATTTCTGATGTGGTGTTCGTCGATAAATTACTTAATGTAATTATGAACTTTGTGACTTTCAAGTTCTGGTATAACAATTGAAACATTCATAAAAATGTCTTTATTTAATGATCTTTCTAAAAGAAGTGATGTTTAAGTTTAAGTAAAAATTGCGCGCGCAGATGTTCAGGAAGACCGCGTGGTGTAGATAATAGTTTCGTTTCACGGTCGTTTTATACGTCAAATTTGACGTTTAAGAGTTAATTTTGCTTTGAAAGGAATTTTCATGGACATGATATACGATAATACGAATCATAAATTTATAAACTCTGTCCTTATACAATTATGGACTTTTTGTACCAAGTTTATAATTTGATATTAAGACACATTGTCACATAAAACTCATGCTTTGTTTTCAGCATAAAATGAGAATTTGATTTATGACTTGAGAGTTGACAAATGAATACGAAAAAATAAAAGGATTTTTTTAAACAACGTAAATTATGAAAAATGAGTAAAAGGTAGTCGGGTAATTAATTACCCGCACTTAAAACTATCAATAATTGTGTCTGTTTATAAAATATATGTATGATACAGGTGAGACTTTACAATATCACTCAGTGAGTGAACGAATAAAAGTTTTAAGGTATAAATGAGAGAAAAGAAAAGCAAGTTTTGTTAAAAAGGCGACATAAAGTGAGCGAGAAAAAAGCAGCAGAGATCTTCAAGGTCGTCGGGCTCACATAACGACACTTAAATTTTTTTTCCGCCTAAATTTTTCTGTATCGTGTAATACATTGAATCTTTTTTTTCCTTCTCTCTTGCTCCCTTGAGATCTCTCTCTCATTGTTGTTTCATGTTTATTTTGTAGGGGTAAATCTTTGTCTTCCACCCACATATCTTAGATCTTCCATGCATTTGTCTTTATACTCAAAAATGAATTGATTTTCATAAAATATTAATTTATCAATATGAAATTATCCGTCAACACTTTTACGTAGTGAAGATCGTATTATATATGTAATACTTATTGAAAATTGATACTATTAATATTATGAGTAGAATGGTAATATTTTCAAAGAAATAACCTAAGAAAATCTAAGTGAAATTTCGAAGAATAAAATATTGAGGATTATGAATTTAAATGAATGAATAATTAATTTATCAGTTAATTATTTGGTTCTTGGAGACATGACTATTGCAAGTAATATTGTTGTGGAGTGGCTACGTTCACTCCACCTTTGTCAATATTCTGAATCATTCATCGACAATGGTTATGATGATCTGGAGATTTGTAAACAAATTGGTGATCCAGATCTTGATGCTATTGGTGTTTTTAATCTAAATCATCGAACGCAACTACTTCAATCAGTAAAAACATTAAGAGAAGAGGGTGCAGCTAGTGTCTATTTTACATTAGAAGAAACAAATGATTGCATTTGTGATAGTGTTAGTTTGAAGTCATCAAAAACGTCTTCTGAACCTTTACCAAGTGACAAAGAAATCCAAAGAGTTTCACCAACAGCTAGTTTATCAAGTGGAGGACAGGAATTAGCTAAGTTTGCTGATGAATATGAAGAGGGAAAAGCTGAACTTGTTAGGATACCGAAATTGCAACTGCAGATATTGCTACAAGAAAAATTAAGACATGACGGTATTAGACTTGCTTGTCAGCCTTACACGACACCGGTAAGTTTGATTCACTCATCACTATTATCTAACATGTATCTAAACATGAATTATTGGGTAATTTTTTTTTTTTTTTTTTTTTAATTGTTCTTTTACTTCTAAAAAAATTTTTGTCTTAATTAGATCTGGCTTCAAGAGAATCTCTTTTATAAATAAATAACATTAGAAAAACTTTGAAAAAAAAAAATCAATTTTTACTCTTTTCATTAATTACAACAAAAACTTATTGAATATATTTGTTCGATTTTAGAATTTAATAGAAAATTAAGCTATTTCGAGTTTATCGATTCAAAAGTAATTAATTAGTATTAAAATTGTTGTTCGGGAGCTTGATTCCCAATTTCAAATTTTTTAAATTATTTTTTTCAATTCGATTATAAAAAAGAGTTTTTTTGAGCGAATTTTTCAACCGATCAATTATTGAAATCTTAATTTCAAAGAATTTCAGCTCGTATCTCACTTCTAAGATGTATTGTAATATCGCTAACCCGAACAAAAGATTTAGATTATATTAAACCAGGTTCAATTATATTGAATACAATTCAATCAAGCTTAGTTTTTTTTTATTAACTTGAATATTTATTTATTCATTTATTGCAAAACTCATGATGCGAATCAGAGAGTGCTTTACAATCGAAAAAATTAGTTTCGCCTCATTTCGGCAACTATTTTTTTTACTTATTTTTACGGAATATTTAATTCAATAGCAAAGACCAATAACAAAGTTCAGTTTACAGATATTGTATACACTTAATTTATGGATATATACTTATCATTAGATATATATAGTATCACGTACAATTGAATCGCATGTGTCAAACTTTAAGGTTAATGAATATTATGTAATAGTTGAATATAGCTAACAATATTCAATTTAAAACGAAGCGAATCGGCTCATTCTAGTGGATAGATATTATTGACTTCATTCGATTGAACATATTATGATATAATTTCGAATTAAAAAGTCAACCTGCTTAATCTAAATAAATATTGATGAAAATCGAACTATTTGTTAGAGCAAATGGAACAATGAAATAATTGGAATGTATCTAGATCACCTTTCGTCAAGTTATTAAAACGCAATTATTATGAATTAAACATCGACTCGAATTGAAAATTAACAGGTCAGTAAAATTACTTACGGACAACCCTTGATTAGTATTTTACGTACAATAACAAAAAAAACGCTATTCGGCCTCAACCGAGATGGAAAATAGATTTCTCAGAAATAGATTATCTTTATTTTTTTTTTCAATAACTTGCGTAGTAAATATTGCAAGTTAATGTTTTGTAGGTCAAGTTAAGGGTAATTTCATAAACTTTCATGGGAACTTTTCAGAAATTAGTTATTTCTTCTGAATCAAAAGTTATTCATTGATAAAGTGACTGAAAATGCAATTCTCACTATTTTAAAAATTTTAGATGGTTACCATTTCTGAACTAGTCAACCGACTTTGCTCATCTTCGAACTCATTTCAAGTATTTATACAAAGAATAAATGTACCAAGTTTTGTTAAGATTCATTGATAGTTGTAGGAGTTATCGTGTCCACAATCCGCGTTACATTATATATATATATATATATATATATCCTTACTCGGCTACTTAGGTGATATTATAAATTCTTGATGAATTCCGCGATGAAGACCAATGCCATCGATAGATTTCTATGAAATCTACCTAAAAATAAATAGAAAGAGATATAGGTGAATAATTTTCTATAGTCGAAAGGGAATGAAATGGACTATAGAAGACTATTGAAAGGAAATTCTACGGACATATAGCTATAGCTACAATTGTAAGTCCACAGACTTGTAATTACTCACATCTAAACTGAAGTAAGAGTATCACTTCCGTTTTATACTTATCTAAATACTATCGTAATGCGCCCTCGGTTATTGTTGATAATTATGATTAATGGATTATAGTCATATTCTAAGTACTAACAAATAACATTCCATTGTAGTTAGGATGCTTTGTAATTAGAGAAGTTATACTTCTTGGAAGTAATATAGCTCATAATTCTCGTTCGATTAAAAGCTAGACACTTAAAGTTTGTCTGCATTTTTCACTAAAAAAATCTGGAAAAAGTTAGACTCTAAAGGCCATCCCTACAACTTCCCGCTAATTCCATATCTAAGAGCTTAAAATTGCACTTTTGACGTCTTCGAGCTCAAAAATATAATTTATATGTAATTTCGAGCTCTTCGAGATCAAAGAGTTAGCTGTTCTAAGCTTTTGTGCTCTTCGAGCTCGAAAGTCTGATAAAAGTTTAGATAAAACACTATTTTTGGAGTTTTCAAACCGCAAAATCTTCTGAATGAATCAACCGATTTTCACGCGGTTAACAGCATACCATGGAGTTTCTCAAATTTTATGATATACTTTGCAGAACAAATTGATCAGACCGGAATTTCCTTTGTAATTCGAAAAAATCGCTTTTTTTCGTTAACGATAACTCACAAACGAATCAGCCGATTTCGACCAGCTTGACAGCGATCAACGTGGTTTTTCAAGATTAAGAGCTGATTAGTTGTTGGAGTTGATCGATAGAGCCGTTTAAAATTTATGCCAAAAAAACCACTTGAAATAAAAAAATTTTTTTTTTCTAAAAGATAAAAAAATTACAAACA
This sequence comes from Cotesia vestalis, assembly GCA_000956155.1. Classification (NCBI taxonomy): domain Eukaryota; kingdom Metazoa; phylum Arthropoda; class Insecta; order Hymenoptera; family Braconidae; genus Cotesia; species Cotesia vestalis. The sequence continues at coordinate 41,200 of JZSA01006612.1, read as the reverse complement.
CAGCAACCTGCAACAATAAGGCCAAAAAATTTTTTTTCGATTTTTTAAGAAACATGTAGATTATGAAGCACGACATATAAAATTCTTTGTAAAAATAATAAAATTTATTTTAAGCCGGAAGATGGACGGCGGGGCAGGATGGTCGATCTTTACAAGCATCGAATGTTATAATTCTATTCTTGTATAGCTACCTTTGAAGTATTTTTCTGTTTAATAGTAGCCTACTATCAGACAAAATCAGGTAGAATTTATGTGATTTTTCATATAAAATTCTTTGTAAAAGTAATAAAAAGAAATATACATATTTCTTAGTATCTAAGAAATCTTTCTTGAATACTAAGAAATATTTTTTAAATACTGAGAAATTATGTTTAAGAAATGATTTCTTAAATAAAAAGAAATCTTCTTAAATGCTAATAAATCCTTCTATCAGTGCATCATCGCCAGTCCGGTCAAAATGGGTTAATCCATTTGTGAGTTATCGTTCACGGAAGAAAACCGAAAAAAGTGTTTTCGGAATTACTCTAAAATTCCTAGTCTGATCGAATTAAACTTAAAGATTCTTCATGAGGCTTAAAAACTGCGCCGAATGCCGCCAACCGCTGTTTCTTTGAGCTCGAAGAGCTCAAAATAATACACAAATTGTATTTTTGAGCTCGAAGAGCTCAAAAACGTCATAAGTGCAATTTTAAGCGCCCAGGTATGAAATTAGCGGGAAGTTACAGGGATGGCCTTCAGGGTCAACCGTTTTCCTCATTTTTTAACTTCCCGTTAAGAAAATTAAAAATTTTCAAAAATCGAGAAGTTATTGGTTTCACCCCGTTTTTCGAAAATCGAGTTCTCATCAGATCTTGACGTTTTGAGTCCGAAATTTTACTCACGGAGAATGTTACGAAGCCGATAATAATAAAAAAATTATTGTAAGGAATAATTCATGGAGGCTTGTGTAATGTATGTTAAGAAAGGATTTTATTTTTATTTAGTTATGTACATTTCGCGCTACAGATGCCATAAGGACGTATAAAAATTATACGCTTTTAAGGCAGCCGGGGACAATAAGGGTGTATGATAAAAATCCTATTTTTTTTTTCTAAGCCTAAAAAAAATTTTCAGTTTACTAACGTTCCAGTTTACAAACGGCTATTTTCTAGTAAATTTTATAACATACTTAAAATAATGTCCACGATTGTATATTAGGGTGGCGCAGAAAAACCGACTATTTTTTTTTTTACTCTCGAGTAAAAAAATGTTAGTTTTTGATGTTTTAAGAGCCCTCTTCAAAGGACAGCTCAAAAAAAATTTTTGATAGCCTTACTCGACTAAATAATTAATATAGTAACGAAATTTTATGTGAATTTTGACATAAGGGCCAATGCAATAGATGGATTTTTATGAAATCTACCTAATAATAGAAATACTGGGACATTTTGAATGATTCTAGTTTAATCCAACTTCCGTTCTAATGAAGATTTTTATTTGAAATTCATTTTACATAACCTAAACGATTTTATTTTTATTTAATTTAAGTTTTAACTTAAGAAGGAAAACGAATCTCAACTAACATAAGCAGCTTAAAACGATAATTTTCGGCACAAACAACAGTAGGCTACTGATAAATAATATAAAAAATGTTACATTATGAAAATTCTCCAATACTATTGTATGCTCTACTGTCAAATCATAAGAATGCATGAGTAAGACAAGTCTATTTTTAGAAAAAGTATGTATTTTTAACTGATACATTAAAAATTCTTTGGAGATTCAATTGATTCTTCTCTTTTTTTTAATTCCATAGGGAAGTTTATCTCAAAAATAAATTCTTAGAAAATTTTTTCTACTAGTATTCATAATATATATAGGTTTACCTTGAGCCACAGAAAAAGAGGCGGGAAGATATTTCCATTGAAAGTCAGTTGTAGTAAAAGTAACTTTTTTCACGATCAATAGAAAAAAGTAATATAAATATCTATTTTACTATATGCCCAAACTGTAAAATTACTAAATATATTTCGAAACTAACGTTGAGCATTAAGTAAAACTTTTTGTCTGAAATTGTCTAGAAAATTGAAACTCTAATTTTAGAGCATCAAATATAATATTAGTATTAATATATAAATTTGCCGTTTTTTTTAAGTTTTGATTTGCCATAATTATAACTAATTAACCACAAACCATGCTTCCGATTAAAATAAAATTCGGGTATGAATAAAATACTCATCAATAAATTAAGAAAAAATTTGACGGCCTGTCTCGAATTATTATTTATTGATGAATGAAATCGTGCTAAATTTATAGAAAGTAGATGAATATTTTATTTTGATACATAATTATTCAGACTCAGACTGTGCATATTAGCAGTATTTATGTGTATAGGGTCTTTTTGATTTGGAGAAGCATGCGATTGTAGGGACGTGAATATTTTGAAGATAGAAAAAGGTTTAAATCAATACAAAATGCATACTGCTTCAGACAGATCTTGGGGGAAGTCGAGCCCAAGTTTGTGTGTGAAAATATAATTTTTTGACTATACTTTATCGTGAATATCTGTTTTATATTCACTGGGTCCAACTGTATATATTTTTTTTTATTTTCGTCAGTCTATTTATCCACCTATTTGTATACAAAAAAGATTATTTTGAGATTCCGATAAAGTATTCTGGCCTAAAGAATATTTATAGAAAAATGAAACACATCTTAATAACGTGTTTTCTTATCAAAATTGAAATATATGACTGTTTTTTCCATAAAAATTTCTTACAAAGTTGTTAGAATCGTTTTCACCAAGTTTAAAATTTTGACATCTGTCAATAATTTAACTTATAAAAGTCTAACTGAACAATATTTTATATATGTTTTCAAAAATCAGCTTTTTTTGACAGACAGTAAATAGTCAAATCGTGAAACAATTCAATTACAGACAAGTGTGCTCTCTTTTAGGTGTTAAGAGTGTTGATTTAAATATAAGATGACTGAAACTCTCATTTGAATGATGTTATAGAGAGATGAGTATTATGTGCTTTGGAGACATGTTAATGAAACTGATAGACAGTTTTGATGGATTAGTCTACTGCTTTCTTCTATCTCTTGCATATTCCTGACTACATATTCATATTGATCCGTATTTATTCTTACAAATAAAAAAAAATATCTTATAAGTGAAAAAGCAACTTACTTTTTCCTATCTATTTTTGAACATAAATACTAAAATATTTTAATAAATAATCAGGATAAAAATGAGACTTTTTTAAAAAATTTTCATATAAAAATCTTGCTTTAAGTATTTGTTTTATGCATTCGTATAATTTTGTGACTAACAAAAATGTGTTTGGAAACGTGATAGTAGGTCCCAATACAGTTGTTCTTTTGCCCACTAAGATATGTTGTCCACTTGATGTATCACTCCCTAAGGAAAACTCTCTTGTTACGTATGAAAACTTTAGAGAAAAGTAACGTGCAACATTATATATAATGGTTTGCCTATATTCATGATGTGGTAGATTCATAGAGTTCAATATTTACAAAAAAAAACTTGTAAATTACATTGCTCTACACAATATGATATTGTACTACTGAGACAGTATACACTGCAATTGCTTATAGAAGTAATAATATTGTTTGTCAGAGCTGTGATCAGTTATGACTTAGCGGTTTAAAAGTTATTCCTAAAACACCACTTTTAAAAAAAATTTTTTTTTAGTTTTTCTTAGATTTCTCAAAATCTATCGGTCCGAATCGGTTCAAACCGCGATGAAATCGGTGAAGCCGTCCAAAAGTTATAAGCGGTTCACACACACACACACACACACACACACACACACACACACAATTACATACAGACATAATGACAACCTCGCGGGGATAGTCAGGGAAGCTTCTTGTGGCCTTCAAACGTTGAGATCTGTTGGAAACTCGATTTTTTAAAAACGGGGTAAAACCAATAACTTCTCTATTTGTAAAAATCTTCGATTTTCTTAGCTGGAAGTTAAAATGAAATTAAAGTTTACATGTGTTTCAAATGGAAACCTTCTTACGCTCTAGGAAAATACTTCAAGCTAATGTTAAAAGATCAAATTTTTAAGGAATTTTTTTTTTTTTTTTTAGATTTCCATCACAGAGTTTTCAGTTGGGCCCGAAAAAACAATAGTTGTATAAAAAAAGGTACCCAATGAACACATTTAAAAAATAAACTCATTAATTCACAGAAGAGAAAATTCATCTACATTGCATAACAGATTCACAATGCGATCATTATTTCCCAAATTAATTATTGTCCTAATTTATAGTTGAAAGATTTTTGTTTTCATTATTAGAGAAAATTTAATGACCGAAATAAGCTTTACCTAGGAATTGTATAAAAAGAATTGATGAATCAAGACCATAGACTTTTTTCATGAAAACTAGAAACTTGAAGATCCATTTTCTTTTCTTACAGACTCTTTTCGACCATTTCTCTTCAAGCTACAACTTTTTGAAGATTACTAAAAAATTTAAGATTCTCCATAATACCTATTTTCGTGATGAGTGTATGTATCAAGTCTGGTTCGATATACTTTTCAATACAGTTCTGCTACTACTCTCAATCTCGGAAACGTGCCAGGGTGATTGTTAGACGGACTGATAAGAATAACGTTTTATTAATGATTCGACTCCTTTGCAATCTTGGCAAGAAATCGACAAAACAATCAAGCTTAGATTTAAGTTGTGCTCCAATCAACAAATGAAGATCGGTTGAATGAAAAGAATACTCCTATGAAATCACCTAAAAGTTTTTTTTCTGGGCATTTGAAATTCAACTAGAATTTTGAATTACGTGCATGCCTTAACTTCAACTAATAAGGAATAAAAGATCACAAGTATAGATCGATACTAAATAATGCTATAGGTATTTATCAACTTTACATTAAGGTGTAAACGATTCCAAAGATCTATGAAAAATTACCATAGAAGCATATATAATCATTTTTTCTACCGATTCTTCATACTGAGAAATAAAAATGGCTCTCTGAACTAGGAAAATCTAATTAAATGGCATCACCACTATTTAATTGAAGTTCTTACCCGCACGGAAAAATATGTTTGTGAAAAATAGATCTAAGATAGATGTGACATATACAATATATATGTGCGCAAGAAAAAAAATATGTTAAATATATTTTCAGATATATGTTATCAAATATTTTCATATAGATGCCAATATATATTTCAAATATATCTAAATATAGAGGTTACACATATTTCCGTATGTATGTTAACATATATACGTAGATATATATGTTAACATACATGCCGAAATCTATATGATATATATATATTGACATATATGTGTGCATATTTATGAGCATTGTGAATTTTTTTGCGCTTTTTCTTTTACAATTATTAGAATTTCAAATTAAAAAAAAATCAAATTAAATAATTTCAGAAAAATTATCGAAGACGTATTAGAAATATATTTGAGTATATATGCAGACATATATCTCAATATATATGTGCACATATAATTTTACGCAAAAAAAAAATATGTTCAAATATATACGACATATATTATTATATATTTTCACATCGATATTGACATATTTTTTACATACATATTTTTCCGTGCGGGTATACCTGAAACTATTTGTTATACTGAACCCCAAATTACTTGAGTATCCATTTTTGTAGATCCGGATCTGAATTTTAAATTTGTTTAAAAATTTAAGAAACAATAAGCTATCTACTAATTTATTGCTTATTCATTACTATAAAATTAATTTTCTACTTCATGTAATAAATAGATTTGCATCAATCAATAAACTACTTTATTTCTTTATGAAAATAAATACTCTTTCGTGATAAATCAAAGAATATATTGAGTGACATAATCAAATATTTTATAAACATTTTGAAATTACAAATATGTACTTCTTTAGTAATTCTTTGTTTATGAATTTTTGTAATAATTAAATAACAAATGAAATTATTACAGTACTTTTACTTTAAACGACGCGCGTGACTGACCAATTTGACAGTTAAAATACAGGGATAATGGTTTCGTGGCTCCACCTACTGTCGTATATTAAAATTCTAAACTAATAAATAATAGTTTAAAAAACTAAAAAACACGCTTCTCATAGAAAACCGAACTAAAAAAATAACAAATAAGTTTTAATAACTTTAAATTAAGAATAGTGTTAAAAATTTCAATGAATATAAATTAATAATAGAGTAAATAAAAAAAAATGTATTTTATTTTAAAAAAAGCGTGGGTTGGATGGGTCAATAAATATAAATATCCTATTGACAGACATGAGTAGAGTGATTATCATTTTTATAATATCTTAAAAAGCACGCCGCTGCGTCACATAAAAATTTATATTATTTAAACTAATATCGGGCAGTTAAATTTTATTTCGAAATAAAGAACTTAAATGTATAATGCGTATTACTAAAAAAAAAATTCGATTATCGTACTGAGAAGTCATTAAAATTTCAATTTGTTTATTTAAAAGTTAATAAAAAACATGATAATAAACAAATAAAATTTGCAAAAAAAGTTTATGTGAAAATATAGATATTTTACTATAATCGCAGAAAATTTCGTTAAGTTATCTTCAATAGCTATTTCACAATTAATTTTTTAATTAAAAAGACCGAAAATTTTTATTGCTAAATTAAAAATTTTTAAAAACTGTTTTGAGGGATGATTTTTAAGTATAACTACTTTCGATATTTATATTTTAATAAGTTTTCTATCGTCAAGTTGTAAAAGGGGGGTCCACTTGACGTGCTTTGACTCATACTAACTACTTAGATGGTAGAATAACATGGTTAACTCGTACCAACTTCGAAATAAAAAAATTCGCCCTAAATTTGTAAAATTTCTCGTGGAATCGAAAACAGGCGCAAGCAAAAATTTTCAAACTTGCGATATCTTAAATAATTGTTAAGACCTAACAATTTTTTGTAATATATTCATAATTGGTTAAAAGGAATTTATTAACAATGGTGTACTGTGTTAGTGTCTTAGTTATAATAAAAAAATATAGAGCTAAATATGTGAGGAGGTTATGATGACATATGAATACGGAATAGAGAACGATGTGTTACGCTATATGTTGGACGTGTACTTGGCGCGAGACACTATCGTGTCTCCAGATTTTTTTTCCGTATACTATTTCTAAACTTAGACATTTATGAAATCAGCTGTTTACAAACTTAGAAATTCGTAAAATCAGCTGATTCACGAAATAAGTTCATTTGAAGCTTAACCACTCTAATATAGATGTAATATCTAATATATTCACATATAAAATGAGGTTTTACATATTTTTGACCATTAAAACCGAAAAATTCAGTTGTTGATAAAACAATTTTTTAGAAAATCTGGAAGAAGGTTGATCATGCAGGCTATTCCTCGAACTTCCCGCTTGTTTAAAGCGTACGCTTGAAAATGTATTAGTTTTTTGCGCTCTTCGAGCTCAAATAATTTTTAAATGGCTATAATTTTCAAACGCGTTGTTCGAATTCGACTTATTTGGTGGCATTCGACGCAGTTTTTTGAGTACAAAAAATAATCCGAAAAGAAACAAAAAAAACGTGGGGTGCTTTTTAAGATATTATCAAAATGATAATCATTCTACTCATATCTGTCGAGAAAATATTTATAACTATTGACACCATGCACCTCACGCTTTTTTTAAAATGAAATAATTTTTATTTTTCACACTATTATTAATTTATATTTCTTAAAATTTTTAACACTATTCTTAATTTAAATTTATTAAAACTTATTTTCTACTTTTTTAGTTCGGTTTTCTATAAAAAGTGTGTTTTTTAGTTTTTTTTTTAACTATTATTTATTGATGTTATAAGATAATTATTAGAGCTTATAGAGTAAGATCCCAGAGCGATAAGACACAACTTATTTTCACATAAATGAAACCTCATGTTCTCAGTAGTGTCTTATGTGCTCAGAATACCTGCGCACTTGTGGTGCTTGCCGAGTGACACCTGGGCAGGTACCAGGTGTGAAAGGTAACTAAAATTAATAGTTACCTAACTTAAATTTTCATAGCTGATTTTTAAATATATTTTGTAGAGTGTTATTATAAAGTTATACCATAAGCGTCAGACACTTTTCGTGGGCCAGTACTTTTGTCAGACGCTTTAAAGCTCTACAAAAAATAAATTAACTTAACTTATTTTTACATGTCTGACATTTAAATATGTTGTTCAGACAATCGTTACGAAGTTATATTTAATTAGTCAGACAAAATTGATTGACCAAACACCCCCTAAACAGCAAAATTATTCTGCCGTGAGTATGAGCGCGAAAGCATTATGCGCATGCGTCTTAGAGTAAATATATGAAAAATACTTACGGTACAGCTTCGGATATAAAATTTTTGCATCTCTATTTCAATATTAACGTAATAATTAGTCAGTATGAAAGTAAATTAATTCATTTAATATTTCTGGTATAATTAATCTGTTCAGAGCTATTTTTTCTTAGAAAAATTTTTATTTCATTGTTAAAAATATCATTTGAAATTATTTTTTTTACAAAATCATTTTTGTAAAAAAAAATTTACCCATAATTAATTAAAATAAGCATTTATTTTATTGTTTAATCATCGCAATCATCATAACAATTATTTGAATTTTCATCATTTAACCAATCACGATACTGTCCAACTAAGTCATCATCTTCATCGTCATCAGTTATGTTGTTGCTGACATCTTCTTCTGCAAAAAATAATCAAAAGAATTAAAATACATAAAATTACTAGTTAAATAAATTTTAATCTTGAACTCTAATTATAGTACCTGATTGTTGAAGAGATTCACCAACGTCCCTTGGTAATTGGTCACCATCAAACCAATGAAAGTGAAACTGGTTTTCCTCTAACCTCCATCCATTATGTTCAGGAGTAAAAATGGTTGGTTGTTTTTCATGAGCATAATTCCATATGCTAGAAATGTAATTAGCTCGTAGAAATTGTTGAAATAGCTCAGTTTTACACGGTGGTAAGCTGCTTGCATCAAAGTTTTTTAAATTTTTACGGTTAAATTCTTCATTTATATTAGATACGCTGTAATTATTTAAAAACAGCTGAAGACGGGCAGCGTTAACATCGTATGTATCAGGAACACTATAGATTTCACAGATAAACTTTTGAATAGTCTTGAAAATATCTTCTTGTCTGTGCTCATCGGTTAATAATTCAGGATCACCAAAGTCCATCAAAGCTTGCTGATACTCAGGTCTCTTCATTAATATTTTAAATGGTCTTTGTTTACTTTTTTTAAAAAAGGCAGGATTATAGTCACATCCGGTTAATGCATGAAATCCTGGCAAACTTCGACACAAAGATGATCCCAAGTTCTCGTACACTTTTGTCAAATTAATATATCTTTGGTTGTTTCCGGTGCCTGCGTTTAACCATACATTGGAACCATCGTCTTTCAAATTATGCATATGTCCTAACATAATAATCGCTATATCGGTATCAGAACATCTTACAACAAAATTTGCCTGAACGTCAATATTACAAATATGAAAGACGATTTTTGTGTCTGTCTCTTCATGCTCTGGACATGATAAACTGTCATCTACAGTTGACACAATTTTGTTATCATCAACTACGTAGGAATGACATTGCTTAAAATTAATAAGTATGTGTTTATTCTCAACGAATGGTACCATTTCATCAGATGCCCAGTGTTGAATAAAAAACTCTACGAGGGCTTCTTTAAAATGAATATTTTTTAATTCTTTCAAAAAATCTGATGGTCTAACTTGATTGGGGCCAGTAATGCTAAATTCCAGTTGAGTCGACTCTCGGCGAAGATCTCTTTCGTAATCTTTGATCGAAGGAGATAGATATTGATCAAAAATAACGTCGTATCTTGTGGCTGCAAACTGTGTTACCAGTAGGAGCATTTTTTTAGAGATACCTTCGAATGTTTTTGGGACATTTTTCATAGTATGTAGTAAAAAGAAACCATCTATTAATAAAATATCAACTCGATCAGGTGCAATGTGCTCTACTCCATTCTCTAAAGATTTCATCACAGACGATTTCTGGGTTTTACAAATGGCTCCATCAATATGACACATGGATAATGGCATAGGAGTAATTGGATAAGACAACACTTTTTCTATATCAACTTTGTAATCTAAAGATATCCCAAGAATACGCCTAAACAAATCTCTTTGCATTCTTATCTCTTGTATTTTACCACCTAATTGGCTTTTTTCCTTTAAGAGTAATCCAGTGTAAAGTTTTCCATAGGTGTTTTCTGAATACTTTTCTCGAATCTGCTAATACTTAATTCACACTCAGCAATAAAAGTTAGACATTTAGCTTCACCATTTTTTTCGACGTTAAGCAAAAATTTTTCTACTGGTTCCGACGCAGCTTTACCCGATGAAATATTAATTAACAGATCTTTTGGCACTTGTGAGTCAAATGGGTTTATAATTAAATCAAAAGTTTCAACAAATTTTCGCAACTGCTTAGCATTGTTTTTTATAGCATGATTAGTGAGTTCGGCCGAAACGTCTTGATCCTTTTGAAGGTCCAAATCTTTATAAACAGAACTAATTATTGTGGATCTGATATCATGACTTCGGGCCCACCGTTGACGTGCAGAAATAGAATTGGTAAAATGTATTATTCCAGTTAGTTTCCTAGCTGCATCAGCGTTTATTGTTTGCTCAAGAACTAGATCAATTGGTTGTTTAGAAAAAGGTTTATTGGTTCTTCGAATACCGAAAAAACCGTCTTGGAATTCTTCATACAGATTAGGATGAGTTTCAGAAACGTTCAATAAATTTGAGCAATATCTAACAGTCCAACGAGCATAGTTAGGTTGATTAAAGATAAAAAACAAATTTGTAATCTTGGGTAGTATGTACTTGAACAGGTCAAAATCTCCAATACGAATACTTCTGGATAGAGTTAAATAATAGTCGATCAGGTTTATATATATTAAATAAAATTGTGGTGTTTTTCCATGTTCACCGTTCAGAGTCTGCTGTTTGTAAACGTCATAACTATTTAATAGTTGTTTTAACTCATCGTTTTCAATTTCAAAAGATGACATTGGAGTATTTTGTAGACGCGTAATTTCTTCAATACTTTCACTCGATACTTCTACATTATTAATATCTAAGAAAGATTTAAAATGTAAAATTTGTAGACCTAAAGACATCAACGGATGAAGCCTCTTACACCGATTGAAGTGTTTGCCATCCTGAAATCCAGCAACTGACCCCGAAGCTAGCAAATCACTTTGCACCATGACGTTGGACAAGCCGCAATAGGCTATAAATTTTCCTACAGCTTTAAAATATGACATCATGATGTGGAATGGTCCCAAATGGATAAATAAATTGTCAAACTTAGGTGCTTCGGTAGATTGAATTTGTAAGGCTACCTTTGCTATTGCAAGATCATAAGTAACTTGAATGCAGGATTGGCGAAGCTCATTACAAATTTTTAAGCTTTGCTCCATGGTTTCCAAAACAACCGATGTGTTTGTGGGCGATAGATTGATTGGAGTTAGATACGAAACCACTTGCTTTGGATTATTTTCATTATTGCTTATTAAACAATTGTAGCCGACCCACATTGGAAGATTTGATAAATTGTATACATGACTTAACATCCAGACTACATCAATCGATTTGTATAATTGCAAATTTTTAGGCGGTGTTTCTTCAGCTTCATGAACAGAAACTTGTAAAGTTTCTGTAATTTTGGGTTTTTTCATGTATGGTGTAGCTTCAACCTCAGTAACCTCTACTGTTCTTCGTCGTCGTTTTCTCGGTGGTGATGATTCTTCGCTGGCGACAGAAGACAGATGTGGAGTGTCTAATTCATGTGAAGCATTTGAGTCCTCGTTTTGATAAATTATACCGACGGTATCATGTAACGTGTCTTTCCCGCTTTTAGTTTCCACAAACCTATCAAAATTATCAAACGCCACTCCAGTACATAGATTCGGATTTTTTTTTATTGCTTCAGGACATCTAGATGATTTCTTCATAGCATAATAAGTGGTTTCAGTTTCCAGCTCCTCAACACCTCGATAGCTAATATAATGGCCATATCTGTGGATAATATCGATTATATTACGACTACTTGTTAAGCTTTTTAAAACTATTCCAAGCTTGATGTGTTTCGACGTTTTGTATTTGCCATTAAAAATGGCATATACAGCATCCTGGCTCAAAGATTCAACTATCCGAACACATTTATCATTGGTTTTTCGTTTGTTGTTACTTCCCGCAATAAGAGTCGAATAAAACTGGGATAGGTCTTCTGGCACTGAAATTTCACCATTTTCAAGGTCCTCTACGGATAAATTATTGGGCAATTTTTTTTTATCAACTTTTAACACTGATTTTCTTAATATTAAAGCAGCTTTATTAATAATGTCCTGATCCTTTATGATTTCTAATAACTCCTCATCAATTACAGAAATATTTTTTGAAGCAAGTAGCTTTTTGTTTTGACACATCATAAACTTAATCTCCTTCGAAAATGTTTTGGTTATTTTACTCTCCAAGTTTTGAGGAGTAAAATTGCCCATAATATTTTTAGAGTTATCTATTTTCTCGTCGAATAATTCTAAATAATATCTGTGGAGATAGGTGAGAAAATAACATCGACCTTTTTCGATGACATTTAGCTGAATAAAATTGCAAATTTCATCAAAAACAGCTTGATGGTATTGACGAAGATCATGCCAAGACGTTTGAACAGTATTCTTCGTTGACGATATTTGATAGAAATATTCCAATTGACATTTTTGGTGATAATAGATTGTTGACTCTAGTACATCTTGCACTTTCTCTATAAATTCCGCGGAGTCTTCTTCATTTAATTTTTTTAAAAAATCATATTTATTGCACTATGCAATGGGAGTCTTTTTAATTTATATCTTTTAGTTTTTCTATCACAAAATATACACTTTTCATTATCGTCATTATTTATATTATTTTCAAATGGGACTTGATTGGTAGACAAATGAAAATCATTTTCACCTGCCACACAAGAATCTCCAGAATTACAAGACACCGGTTCAACTGATTCAAATTCAATACCTTGATCGACATTTGGCTCAGATATTACAAAAGGTTCAAGAGTAGCACTAGCTGAAATTGAGTTGGACACTAAATCTGAATCGGCAACAGTAGAATTATTTTGTTCAGTTGAGGTAGATGCTGTGGATGGATCACTATTAGTACTTGTACTACTAGGTAAAATTGATGTCGATGCAACAAATGGTTTGTCAACAATGCTCGGAGAACTTTTATTTTTACTGATTTTAGTTTTTTCTGGAATCTCAGAATAATATTTTTTGGGCAGAGCAGTAAAATTTTTATAGTATTCCCGATGATAACCTTTATCATATAAATCTTCAGGTAAAACTACGTCTTTAAATTTTAGGTTATGTGTCACTCGCTGTTGTAAAATAATTTTACACTTTTTTAATGTTATCTCGGTAAATAATATTAATTTATCACTAGATTTTTCACAAAATGTACACGTTAATTTTGCTGGTTCTGTTTCTTCCATGATTTTCACGTTAATAAGTAATGTAAATAACTCACAAATCACACGACGTAAACAACAAAAACATGTGGTCTCACAGATCCAAACTATACTGTATACTATTAGGTTGTACCCAAAGGACACATACACAATACACAGAAGAATTACACGAATGAGAGAAGGGGAACTGAGTTAGTAAGACCGTCTAACTCGCTCCGAAACGCACCTATAATGCTTTCGCGCTCATATTCACGGCAGAATAATTTTGCTGTTTAGGGGGTGTTTGGTCAATCAATTTTGTCTGACTAATTAAATATAACTTCGTAACAATTGTCTGAACAACATATTTAAATGTCAGACATGTAAAAATAAGTTAAGTTAATTTATTTTTTGTAGAGCTTTAAAGCGTCTGACAAAAGTACTGGCCCACGAAAAGTGTCTGACGCTTATGGTATAACTTTATAATAACACTCTACAAAATATATTTAAAAATCAGCTATGAAAATTTAAGTTAGGTAACTATTAATTTTAGTTACCTTTCACACCTGGTACCTGCCCAGGTGTCACTCGGCAAGCTCCACAAGCGCGCAGGTATTCTGAGCACATAAGACACTACTGAGAATATGAGGTTTCATTTATGTGAAAATAAGTTGTGTCTTATCGCTCTGGGATCTTACTCTATAAGCTCTAATAATTATCTTATAACATCAATAAATAATAGTTAAAAAAAAAACTAAAAAACACACTTTTTATAGAAAACCGAACTAAAAAAGTAGAAAATAAGTTTTAATAAATTTAAATTAAGAATAGTGTTAAAAATTTTAAGAAATATAAATTAATAATAGTGTGAAAAATAAAAATTATTTCATTTTAAAAAAAGCGTGAGGTGCATGGTGTCAATAGTTATAAATATTTTCTCGACAGATATGAGTAGAATGATTATCATTTTGATAATATCTTAAAAAGCACCCCACGTTTTTTTTAAAATGAAATAATTTTTATTTTATTCACGGTATTATTAATTTATATTTCTTTAAATTTTTAACACTATTCTTAATTAAAATTTATTAAAACTTATTTTCTATTTTTTTAGTTCGGTTTTCTATAAAAAGCGTGTTTTTTAGTTTTTTTTAACTATAATTTATTTTCTACTTTTTAGTTTGGTTTATTTATAAAAGCGTGATTTTTTAGTTTTTTTTTAAACTATTATTTGTTTTGTTGAATTAAAAATTCTCTTTGGTGTTCGAAAATTTGTTAACATTATATATATATATAATAATGTTATATAGATCTATAAATAAATCGACTAAAAATAGTGGTTGGAAATTAAAATTCCTGCTTTATCGATTATAGAAAAATTTGTAAAAAAATTAAAATTAAAATTCTTGCCTTATCGACTATACATAAAAATTATATAAATTAACAAAAATTCTATTTTGCAAATTGAAAAATGGAATAATTTTATCAAATTACTGTATTGTCATCGGTCCTCGATAAATCTACAAAGTTTGAACGTAATCTGGCCGTTTAAAGTGCGCCAAAATCGCGCCCAAATAAGTCGATTACAAACATACAAACATACAAACATACATACAAGTGAAGCTAATATAAAGCATGTAAAAACGATCCGAAAAAAAATGTTGGAGTTATGTGAAAAAACACTTGTTCCCACATTTTTCGTCAACGGTACCTCTCGGACCAACAAACCGATTTTCACATTCTAGGCGGTGATTAACGTGATTTTTTTAAGCTCTACTAATTATTTTGTTACATCCAAAACGATCCGAAAAAAAAGTCGGAGTTATGTAAAAAAAATGCTTGTTTCCAAATTTTTTGTCAATGATTTCTCTTGAACCAATTAACCGATTTTGACGTTCTTGAAGCCGAACCAAGTTTTTTTTTTACGGTTAACAGCTGATTAGTTTTTGAAATTGATCGGTTGTAACGGGTACTTTTCGACTTATTTTACCCCCGGCTCGATTTAGCTCGCCGGAGTCCAGGATTCTAACGAGGATAATTTTATTTAAATCAAAACTCGAAAATTTAACCAATAAATAACAAAGAACCTCTTTATTCCTATTAACATAATCATTTTATACATTTAACAAAAGAAAAACGGCGATTAAACAAAACCCACTCTTACACGGCGTTTACAAACTTCCATTTACCGTCGTCGGTAAATTCATTCTCCCGTCTCTTACAAAAACGCGTGACTAACCACCCTCCGTCGGCCCTCTGGTGCCTAGTTCCTGACGGGTGGCTAGTGCCGCCCCGCAGGCCCTATCCGCGATACACAAAGGGAGAGTGAATATAATCCACCTCTCCCCCACCTACTCGGTTGTGATTGCCACCTTTTTGTAGAAGGCCTCCAGGTGGAGAGTCGCCTTTACTTGTGGGTAGAAAAGTTCACTTATCTGTGGTAAAGTAGACTCGCTTTTCAATTTTCTCGGCTACGGAAAACTTTTGGACTTTATCAACCCAAAAGTTTTTACTACAAGCGAAAAATATTGGCGAATTATCGCCATCTATCGCTCGCCGTCGAACTTTGGGAAATTCCCAAAAATTTATAAATTTAATTTTAATCCAATATTAAATTCATACAATCAATTCAACAGATTACATCAATTTACAATAATTTTAGTTCAAATTACATTCCCATACAATTTCTCGCCAGGACTTAGAAAAAATAATTTTCAAACAAAAATAATTAATTCAACTAAAATCATTTCCCATACTAATTTGGTTCGGGACTTAGTAAAAATAATTAATTAGGTATTTCGAATTTATTCGAAATATTTAATTAGTTATTAATTTCAGATAAATTTAATTTTTGTTCTTTCTTTAGAACAAAATTTACGTTTTCAGTTTAAGTAGTTTATTTAACATCTAATAATACATTGTCGGTTTTTACAATTTACAACAATAATATAAAATTGGGTTCCCGTTTATCGAAAACATTACCCAGTATAAAGTCTCTTTACAATTTAAATAATAGGATGACTAGATAGTTGATATCGAATTTTTAGGGAAAAAATTTTTTAACAAAAACCCTATGAAATACATGTTACTTAATACTAAAAAATTTACATTAAGCTATACATAACTGTTGTGGGAGATTATATTTAAGGAAAGGATGAGAAAAAATTTACGCTACGCTGATTCGCTCTTATCAGCTCGGCGGTTTTTACTGCGAGCGACCAAACGACGAAATTATCCGCCATCTATAGTGGCGATAGCGAACTATTCAAAACAATTCTAATCAAAAATAGTAAGCAAAACAATGCTATAAATATTTTTAATGAACGACGTGAAAAATAAACTATATTAATAATTTTACATAAACGATTAATAATAATAATAATAATAATAATAATAATAATAATAATAATAATAATAATAATAATAATAATAATAAATAATAAACAAACTAATTAACTTTTTAAACAAAATACATAAATTTTCGTGGCTGGCCTGTCGACACGATCGCGGTAGCGTTAGCTCGCGTTCGTCGATGAGTCCCATGGTGTCGGCTCTCGCTGCCCGTGACACCCCTCCGCCACCCCGCTTATAATACCTTCTTCACGCGGTTTAGCCACTTAAAAGTTATTTTACATAAACATTTTTTTTAAATTTTATTTTTTGCAATTTCTTAAAATCTACAAGTTCGAATCGGTTTGAATCGTACTGAAAATTTAAGTTTGATAAAGCTCTTTTAAACGGCATTAACCGCGATCGAATCGGTCAAGCTGTTCAAAAGTTATGAGAAGGTTATATTACACACACACACACACACACACACACACACACACACACACACACACACACACACACACACACACACGCACAATACGGTTACAATATCGCGGGAATAATCAGAGAAGCTTCCCGTGAGTTTAAAACGTCGAGATCTGATGAAACCCTGATTTTCGAAAATCGGGGTAAAACCATTAACTTCCCGATTTTTGAAAATTTTCAATTTTTTCAGCGGGAAATTAAAATTTAATAGATTTGATACATTTATGAATTTTTCATTAACGATTTAAAAATTTTTATATTGATATTATAATTTTCTTTTTTAAACTCAAAAATTTAAATTTTTGAAGTTCTACATTAAAATTCAAATTATGTAATCAAATGAAATAATGATCCTGAAAAAAAAAAAAAAACGCACGACCAAATAACGCGGAAGCATTATAATTTAGAAAAAAATTTTTTAGCAAAACAATAACTCCAATTTTTCAAGTTCTTACCAAATTCCATAATATCCCGGAAAAAAATGATCAGACCTGACCATGCCTGTTCATGTATGATCAGGCCTGAAATTAGACCTGATCAGGCCTGTTCATGTATGACCAGACCTGAAATTAGACATGATCATGCCTGATCAGGCCTGTTCATGTCTGAAGTGTTAAATACGCTCAGGCCTGACTAGGCCTGTCCATGCCTGATCAGACCTGTCCATGCCTGTTCATGCCTGGCCAGGTCTGTTCATGTATGTTCATCTCTGAAGCGATAAATACGCTCAGGCCTGTTCATCCTGAAAAAAAATGATCAGACCTGACCATGCCTGTTCATGTATGATCAGGTCTGAAATTAGACCTGATCAGACCTGTTCATGCCTGCTCATATCTGATTTTTTTTTAGTTCTATTTTTAAAATTAATTTGTTCCGTATGACGCATCAATTTCTATCCCCTTAGTAATTTTAAATGTACAACTTTCATTGAAAATATCAGCTTAAGCATAAAGTTTTTGATATTCTATGCCAAAACGATGATTTTTAACTATGATTTTTGACGCAATGACACAAAATTTCTTACTGTCTTCCAAGGAATACGCGAAAAACAAGATTCTGAGTAAAAGTTTGAGTTTGATTGCGTGCAAATACCAAAATAGATCAATTGATATCGATAGGCGATAAGTCCTTTTAAGGTGTCTGTTATTATCTCAAACTACGCCTTGGTTCATTGCTGTAGTATGAAAGATTGCTGAATTGTAGAACACACAGATAATTCTTAGTTACCTATACGTTTTGAATAAAAAAAAAAAATTTTAATTAATAGAAAACAACAAAATTATAATTCTGGAATAAACCTTAAAGAAATTTTTTTTTATGACTGTGCATAGAGCCACATGTTAATGGAGCAAAAAAAATACATAGCCGTTTTAAACAAATAACTCTGATATATAATAAATTATTAATAATTAATAAACTAGGGATCGTTAACTTCCTTAATTGTAAAGATAAGTCATGTATGAAATTAAAATTACTTAAAGTAGTTTGAAAGATACTTTTAGAGTAAAGATAAGTTATATGGTCAAGAGGTAAAGTAACAGTGTGGAGGGCGCGGCGTCTACGGTTCGAATCCCCACAGGTACAACATTTTTTTTTTGGACCTGATCGAGTCAGACATGAACAGATCTGATCAGACCTGACGACTCATGCCTGTTCATGTCTGATCATTTTTTCCCGGGATATGCTTTAAAACTTGTGTTCTGGGTGCTATTGAATCTTTATTATGCTCAAAATTAATCCTGCAACGTAGTTCTACTACAACTTCAATAGACAAGAATCTAAATTAGAAATTTCATCTCCACGGTACTGACATCAAAATAAAATATACAAAATACTTGCCTAAATCTCTTTAAACTCTTAAAATAATGAAAAAAATGATAAGTTGTAAAACTTTGATAATTATACAGAGATGTTTTTGGTATTTTCTCTCTCGATTTTAACAATCTTTAAAATTTATTAACAATAGAATTAAAATAATAATTTTTACAATACGCTAATTATATTAAATTCTAATTAATTTTTCTCGTTTATTATTTTTTATCGGTATACTACCGTAAAAATTAATGGTACGTTTCTGTATTTTTTACATTGTATTTGTAAATAATTATTGAAAGAATTGTAATTAGATCAGGAATTGGCGAACGTCCCACGATTACTGTGATTTTAACAGTAATTTTTAAAGAAAATTTCTTTCCGTGAATAAACTTTTGAACCATATGTATTTTCTGAATCCGCTTGACGAGCTGAGTAGATATATAGCATAATTTTTCAAAAGTTTCGTCGTGAAGATCAATGCAATAGTTAGATAACTATGAAATCTACTAAGAATTAATTACAGCATAACTCGTTCACTTTGTAACAATAGATTGATTATATTTAACTAAAAAATATAAAACTACTATAAATCAAATGAAAAATCAATAATCTAATAGATCAAGTAATAATTCATACTCGAATTAATTTTCGTTACAGGAGGGTGAACAAGGGTACTTAGAAGGACTTGCATCAAAATATGCAGATATTTTTCAAACACACTATGGAGATGTTCTCGAACCTCTTGAGGAACTGCGTCAACGTGAGACAAATACTTCTTCAAAAATTTCCAATACTCAGCTTACTACCAGTTTTTCACAACCAATTTACGTACCTGGGAAATACTCAGTAAGAAAAAGAAATTTTAATTAATAGTTTATAATTATTCAACATCAATAAATCCTTATTAGTTATTATCCATTTTTACTGTTCTATTGATTTTTCTCTTCTAAAAAATTTGGAAAACGGTTGACCCCAAAGGCCATCCCTGCAACTTCCCTCTAATTCCATACTTAAGGGTTGAAAATCGCACTTATTACGTTTTTGAGCTCTTTGAGCTCAAAAATATAATTTTCGTGTGATTTTGAGCTCTCCGAGCTCAAAAGTCTGACAGAGGTTTAATAAAACACTATTTTTGGAATTGTCAAACCGCAATAACTTTTGAATAAATAAACCGATCTTCAAGCATTTTTCACAGCCTTATATAGTGAAACGGATGAGACTCTTTTGACAAAGTCTACTCGTTCTCTTTGGTCGGCCCTTAATTTATTTATGGCGCCACTGGATTTTTAGACACAGTATCCAGAAACTGGACCAGAACATGGAGTAAGATCTGCAGGGTCGTGAGAGATTGCTAGGAAGGAAACAAAAATCATCAAAGAAATTCATTTTATAAGAAATTTTATTTAACCAACCCCATGACAATAATATTCCTCTTACAATTGATTAACACTTAATACTAAGTCCTATTCCTGTTTGGACGACGGTTTCCTATCATAATTCCTAATCCCGACGATACCCTCTTATGGAACGACCATACCGTGGTTTCTCTCATAGTTTCTTATTCTCGACGATACCCTCGTATGGAGCGACTATACCGCGGTTTCTAATTATTTTCCATATTTCCATAATTTTCCATATTTTAATAGTTTCATAATTTCATAGTTTTTCACACGCACCCACAATATAATTATTATCATTCAAACACACTAATTATTATTTCCATACTTTGTTAATTATTTTTCTAAGATTATTATTTACTTTTATTTTTCAAATTAAATCTGATTAATAAATTTTCTAAATCCAAATTAAATTTCAATTACCAAATTTTCTCTTGAATCAATTTTCCATTCATTCCTAATCCAAATTCCTATAGCGATTAATTTTCTTATTAAAATTCTTTTAAGTTAATTTCCTCATTAAAATTCTTAACTAATTTACTGCCTTGTTCTTAATCATACAACAATAAATATTTAATACTAAGAGGTCTTCGTATCTTGTATTAATAGGTTAAAATTTGACGACAGAGGTCTTAATAATCTGCCGACAAAATATTCGCTACGTCCTAGTATTTTACAAATTTATTTTTCTTTGTCGATTCTATTTCGCCAAATTTTATAATTTGATTTTACTTAATTATCTTATTCTAATTGATTTGATTTCATTTTAATAATTGTTTTCTTGGAATTTTAATTTTGCCGAATTTTGATAAATTTATTTTACTCTGTATATATTGAGATTACTCTGAATTCACTCTGAGATTACTCTGAATTCACTCTGGGATCACTCTGGATTCACTGTGGTTTGACTCTGGAAAAAAGGCACAAAACCACTCTGGATCCACATTGGTTTCAATATGATTTCACTCTGACTCTGAATACAGAGTGATTCCAGAGTGAGGTGAAGGTTGTAAGGGACTCAAATTGTTTTCGTCCTTAATCACCACTTCGTCGGTTTCTCCTCAGATACTATTTCTTTCTAGAACATCAAATTGGCATTAGAATATACCTTAAATTAATTAAACTTAAGCGAGCTGACATTCGGCCTAGCACGCATTAAATTTATCAAAATTCATCGCCTCGTTCCACAAGAGCGAGCGAATAAAAAATAATTACCTGACTAAAACCTTTTCGCGATGCATTTCGTTCGATCGTTCGATCACAATGAATTTTACCAAAATTTCTTGGTGCGTTTCTTCTTCACTCTGCTCTCCCCACTCTCTCTACACCGACACATCCACCTTGGGGACTCACTTACGGGTCTAAAATTATGCCTACAAGGGCTTAAAATCATAGCGCTCTGTGATCCGTCAATTATTAGACGAGTGCGGATAAAAGGGCTTTTAATGGGTAACGATCACTCCGTTACAATAGAACCTTTAAATTTAAATTGATCGAATCAGAGATTTCGAAGTGATTCCGAAAAAAAAATATTTTTCGGTTTTCTTTCGACAACGATAACTCACGAACGAATCAACCGATTTCGACAGGCTGGCGCCAATCGACGTTGTTTTTTTATGTTAAGAACTAATTAGTGTTTAAAATCGATCGGTAAAGCCGTTTAAAGTTATTTCGAAATAATCACATTTGAAATAATTTTTTCTGTAGTTTTTTTTTAGATTTCTCAAAATCTACCGGTTTGAATCGGTCCCAATTGTATTGAAAATCTAAGTTTAGTCAAGCCTCTTCAAATGGCGCCAACCGCGATGGAAATCGTTAAGCTGTTCAAAAGTTATGAAAGGTTTACATACAGCCACACACAAGATACACATACTCACAGACATACGGTCGTCATCGCGTTAACATTCGGGGAAGCTTCCTCGGAACTCAATACATCAACTTTCGTTGAAAACTCAATTTTTTAAAAGCGGGGTAAAATCAATAACTTCCCAACTTTTGAAAATTTCCAATTTTCTTAACAGGTAGTGAAACATTTCTTTCATTTAAAAGAATCGCACATTCAGAACTAAACCACTCATCACAAATTATTCAAATTTTTTCATGTCAGTTTATGAGGTTAGGAAAAATCCTACAAAAATCTAACTTTAAATAAATCCAAGAATGAGTGTAAATTACACAAACTTATCGTTAAGAAGATGTAGTTAAAAAATGTTTTTTTATAACTTCCTACTAAGAAAATTGAAGATTTTCGAAAATCAGGAACTTATTGTTTTCACCCCGTTTTGCAAAAATCGAGGTTTTATCAGATCTCGACGTTTTAAACTCGCGGGAAGCTTCCCTGATTATTCCCGCGATATTGTCACAGCGTGTGTGTGTGTGAACCGTTTATAATTCTTGAACGGGTTGACCGATTTCATTCCGGTTAGCGCCATTCGAATGGGCTTTGCCGAAATTAGATTTTGGATCGATTCGGATCGGTAGATTTTGAGATATCTCAAAAAAACTACAAAAAAACATTTTTTTTAATATGGTTTTTTTGAGATAACTTTCAAACGGCACTACCGATTAGTTTCAAAAACTAATTAGCTCTTAACATAAAAAACCGTGTCGATCGCCGCCAAGCCGGTCAAAACCGATTGATTCTTTCGTGAGAAATCGTCGACGAAATATTTGGAAACAGGTTTTTTTTTTACACAACTCCGATATTTTTTGGAATAACTTTCAAACGGCTTTACTGATCATTTCCAAAAACTAATAAGCTTCTAACATTAAAAAACCACGTCGATCCCCGCTAAGTTGGACAAAATTTGTTGATTCGTTCGAGATACCGTGAACGAAAGAAAACCGAAAAAATCTTTTTTTCGAAATTACTTCGGAATTTAAGTTCGATCAATTTAAGACTAGAAATTCTTTATGAGGCTTAAAAAACTGTGTCGAATGCAGCCGATCGCGTGAAAATCGTTTCATTCTTTCAAAAGTTACTGCGGTTTAAAAATTCAAAAAATAGTGTTTTATCAAACTCCTATCAGACTTTTGAGCTCAAAGGGCTCAAAAGCATAGAAAAGCTATTTTTTGAGCTCGGAGAGCTCAAAATAACACACAAAATGTATTTTTTAGCTCGAAGAGCTCAGAAACGTCATAAGTGCAATTTCAAGCGTTTACGTATGAATTTAGCGGAAAGTTGCAGGGATGGCCTTCAGGGTCAACCGTTTTCCTAATTTTTTTTTTAACTTCCCGCTAAGAAAATCGAAGATTTTCAAAAATTGGGAAGTTATTGTTTTCACCCCGTTTTACCAAAATCGAGTTTTCATCAGATCTCGACGTTTTAAGGTCTCAGGAAGCTTCCCTGACTACTCCCGCGATGCTGTCTGTATGTGTGTGTGTGTGTGTGTGTGTGTGTTTTTTTTTTTGTGTGTGTGTGTGTGTGTGTGTGTGTGTGTGTGTGTGTGTGTGTGTGTGTGTGTGTGTGTGTGTGTGTGTGTGTGTGTGTGTGTGTGTGTGTGTGTGTGTGTGTGTGTGTGTGTGTGTGTGTGTGTGTGTGTGTGTGTGTGTGTGTGTGTGTGTGTGTGTGTGTGTGTGTGTGTGTGTGTGTGTGTGAACCTCTCATAACTTTTAAACGGCTTGACCGAGTTTTTTTTTTTTTTTTTTTTTTTTTTTTTTTTTATAGAGGAGATAAAATACATTTACGTATACCAGGACGAGATGTTTGTCCTGGTTATGTTGGACTCGGAAGTCAATATTATTGACAACAATACCGACTAAACATCCTCCTTTCTTCTTTCCCTATAGATGTTACAGGGAAGACTGGATCGGAACCGCGTTAGCGTTACTTCAATCCAGTCCGTGCTGCGTCTTGCGACGCCTACTCCTGATTACTGGTTACTGATCCCTTACGTGCTGCTTCTGTAGTCCTTCCACCGTACACACTCAAAGAAAGTGTGATCGGCGTCGTCGATTTGGTCCGGGCAATGTTTTACCCTCTCGAACGCAAGTAAATCGATAGGTGCGGCTCCTGCTATGACCAACACAGCCGCTTCAGAAACCGTGCAGTAGGCACAGGCTACTCTGAGAGCGCCCCGCCGCTGTACTGCTGCTATCTTTCGCCGATAGGTTTTCTGCTTTAATATGTCTGCCCATATCTCTGCTTCATAAAGCAGTACCGAGTGGACTGCTTCTAGAAGAACTCTTCTCTTTTTTTTTCTTGGTCCCATGGTGTTGGTCATGATTCTTGCTAGGCTAGACACCGTCTTGTTGGCTTTCTGGCATGCATTATCGAGGTGTTCGCGAAAAGATAGTTTCTCGTCTATCATTACCCCCAGATAGCGCAGGGCCCTTGTTGATGTTAGTGTTGTTCCTCCCATGTCTACCGCGAATGGTTTTGGGAACCATTTTTGACGAGTCAGAACGACCATCTCGGTTTTGTGCTTGGCGAGTTTCAGGTGGTGTTTATCGAGCCAAGTCTCGACGGCATCAACGGTTTCCCGAACTAGTAGTTCGGCCTCTTCTACGCTGTCTACTATTATCGTGGCCGCGACGTCGTCTGCAAAGCCCGTTAGCTGTACTTGCTTTGGTAACGGAATCTTAAGAAGCTCGTCATAGTCTGCGTTCCATAGAACGGGCCCCATTATTGAGCCTTGCGGCACGCCGACCGTTATGGCGTATTCTTGTGGTCCTTCTGTAGTCTCCGCTATTAGCTTTCTTTCTTCAAGGTAGTTGTCGATTGGTGCCAAATTTTCTGGCTTTGCGTCAAATTTGTGTTCCAGAGCGTCTGGAATTTCTCCCCAATTCGCGCTGTTAAATGCGCTTTTGTCATCTAGCGTGAGGAGAATGCATACTTTACGAGCTTTAAGGCTACCAGTCCATGCTTCTCTCGCTGTCCCTACGACTTTCTGGATCGCGCCGACTGTTGAACGTAGGAACCGAAAAATGTCGTCAAAACTACCACTAGCAGCACATATATATATATCTATATATATACTAGCTGAAATCCGCTCGCTTCGCTAGGCATACAATAAAATTTTATGGTGTAACCTAGACGAAAAATATAAACAAAATTATTAATTTCAAGAAGATGATGGATATAAATTTTGATTTAGAGAAAAGTTATTGTTTGTAATTACCGGTGTTAGCGAAAATTAAACATATCAAAAAAGTATTTTATCAATAATAATCAATCAATCAATGGGTCAGTTAGTCAGTAAATCTGTCATTACACAGATTTCCGCATCACCCATGAGGTACTGTGTAGTGACATGCGTTCTCATTATTTTACAAGTTGGTTCCTCAGTAGGCCTAATCATGTAAAAATTGCCAACATGAAAAGAAAGATATATTTTCGAAAGCCTGACCGACAATAATAACTCCTACTTCATTAGTTTGAAGAACATTGAAACGATCCTTGTGTCGATTTTGCGGTTATCTATCGGCATTAATTACAACTGGAATCCAAAATATATTTATTATGTTTATGAAGCGACTTCTGTAGTTGGCTAACTAATTCTGATTGAACGCCAGGAGAAATTCCACAACGGATTTCACTATCACGTTTATCATCCCCAAGAAAGTACAACCGAAGAAACGAAGATTGATGATTAGGTTCAGCCATAAGGCTACCCATTCTTTGGTAGACTTGCCCCCGAATTTTGAGTGTTGGTATAAAATTTCTCTCCTTCACTTTTGCTCCAAATGACGTCGCCTGAAAACATTCGTTATACTTTCTAATCGTGAAAAAGAAATGTTCTGAAAGCGGGTCTTGATGGATAAGGAGACTGTACAAAGGTTCAGAGTAGGGCTCAATTGTAGGAAGCTGGACTTGACTACCATTGCAGCATACGCCTGGAGGTTCATCCATCTATTTTAAGGCACTATCATAAATACATGGTAACCGTTTTTCGATGTTAACAATTCGTTCGTTTGATAGTGAAAGCTAGACAAAGTCTTAGATTGCTAGTTTAATTTGTGACTATTTTTGGTTGTATTTAACTACAGCTGCCTGATTAACATGTTAGTTTTGAGAAACATACTTTTTTACAGCTTCTCTCTTTACATCAGGATAACTTTTAGTATATTTCATAGCAGCTACTCTATCTACTCGAGGATGACTTTAAGTATGTTTCCCAGTAGCTACTCTATTTATTTCAAGATGACGTTGAGTATATTTTAAAGCAGTTTTACTCAATTGTTTATTTCTAATTGAATTTGTAAATCTTTTTCTCCTTTTTTTCCTCTATTTGGTTGAAGAGTTACTACGTTATCACGAATAGATTCACTTGAACCTGATAAATTAATTTTAGATATTGATTGGGGCTGTAAAACTTCCACTGATACATTTTCTTGAGGCTGAGACATTGAAAATTATACATTTTTATTATTTTGTTGCACATTATCATCACTTTCAGATTTTTTTACCCAACCCAAAAAAAGTTATGAATTTTTGAAAAAAAAAAAAAGCCTTTTTTTTTTTCAAAATGCTATAATTTTGACACAAATTGACCTTTTGGCACATTTTTAACTTCCCGCTAAGAAAATTGAAAATTTTCAAAAATCGGGAAGTTATTGGTTTTACCCCGTTTGGCGAAAATCGAGTTCGCATCAGATTTCGATGTTCTGAGGTCCTAGGAAGCATCCCTCAATACTCCTGAGAGGGTGTCACTGTGTCTGTATGTGTGTGTGTGTGTGTGTGTGTGTGTGTGTGTGTGTGTGTGTGTGTGTGTGTGTGTGTGTGTGTGTGTGTGTGTGTGTGTGTGTGTGTGTGTGTGTGTGTGTGTGTGTGTGTGTGTGTGTGTGTGTGTGTGTGTGTGTGTGTGTGTGTGTGTGTGTGTGTGTGTGTGTGTTTGTGTAAACCTCTCATAACTTTTGAACGGCTCGACTGATTTTATCGCCGTTGACGTCAATCGAAAGGGCTTGACTGAACTTAGATTTTGAGTATGGTTTGGACCGATTTAGACCAGTAGATTTTGAGAAATCTGAAAAAACTACGAAAAAAATTTTTTCAAATGTCGTTTTTAACTTCCCCGCTAAGAAAATTGAAAATTTTCAAAAATCGGGAAGTTATTGGTTTTACCCCGTCTTGCAAAAATCGAGTTCGCATCAGATTTCGATGTTCTGAGGTCCTAGGAAGCATCCCTGAATACTCCTGAGAGGGTGTCACTGTGTCTGTATGTGTGTGTGTGTAACGCCAGCACTGTGGAATTGGAGGGAAATCAAAGAATTGGTGGCGCCACCGCTGGGGTTGCTATGGTAACGCAGAATTAAGTTTTAGCTCTAGAAAAAACTTAGGTATTCTCAGGGGAAAAATAACAAGTTTTGTAATGTTAAGAAACTTATACTGGATATTAAAATACTCGAATAAAAATATTTTGTATCCTGGGAGGAAAAAAACTTTTTTTTCAGTGTATATATAGAGTCGTTCGGGTCAAGTGTGCGCACTAAAGGATTTAAACTAATATTAAAATTAAACAATAACAAATAAAGACAGAATAACTCATGCACACGATAAATTATTTATTGAACTGATAATAAAATCAAGTAATATTTCATAAAACTTTGATACTTAGAAAGAAAAAACAATTAATGAGAGAAACTCAAAATGCGCACACTTAACCCGCTTTGCAGGTAAGTGTGCGCATTCGTTTGGGTAAGTGTGCGCACTTGAGGAAAGTGTGCGCATTGTTTTTTAATAACTATAATCTTCTTACTTACTAATTATTTTCAAGACTAGATAAATAAATAATAAGAGATCAACTTAGAAAACATAAAATCACGTTAAATCATATGATTAAAATTTAAGTTAAAAGAAATTATAGAAGTTTAAAATGAGTTCATTTCATGAAGAATATTTTTGGCAGCGATCACACTCAAAACTACCTTTTTCATAAAAGGTACATTCTTCATGCCACCAGTCTATAAATTTAGTACATTGTATCCATTCCTCTGTCGGAGGTTCCGTGTATTGCAAACGCGTACACTTACCCACGCACACTTGCCCCAGACCGAGATTTTTGATCTATATTTTTATAACTTTACCCATATTAAACATAACCTTAATTGATATGCAGAATATTCAACTTGAATTAACCACTAATATAAAAAAAATTCATTTACCTCAATATCTATATTCAACTGGATGTGACAATCTTTGCCAAAATGACAAAAGTTATAGTTGAGAGGCCGAATTCTTTTAATTATTATTAAAAAATAAGTGGATTGCTATTCCTTAGCATACAAACCGAGTTTCATTAAAATCCAGCAATTATTCACTGATCTATTTTAATCTAAAAAAAAAGTACTCGAAATTTTTACTCGATCATAAATTTTTGAAAAATTGAAATTTTCAAAAATCATTTCAGGGTATTACTTTCAACCTATAAAGCTACCAAAATATGCTCATAGATATATCAAAATCGAATAGTCGATTTTTAGTGACCCGTTTAAGAAATTCTGACTCATTACTAGCTTCGACGATAATAGTTATCATCTTGATTGTAGAAAATTTAGCAGCATGATTGTAGCGGTTAATATATACTATGATTAAGTTCACCATCTTGAAGTTGTCAGGAAGATGATAATATTTATCATATAGATGAAAAATTCAACTATCTATGTGGTACAGTTAACCATCAAAATAGTATTTGCAATCATTGATGTAGATAGCCTGTTTTTACAATACTTAAATAGTAGTATTTACCATGAAATTCTCTCCGTGTAACAATAAGAATTTGTTGGGGTAATAAAGACAATTTATCGAAGGAATAAAAAGAATTTGTAAGAATAACAATGAGAATTTGTTGGAATAACAAATAAATTTGTTACAGTAAATTTTATAAGAATACATTTAAAAAGTAACAAATTAATATTGTTATTGCAACAAAATCACTTTGTTACAGCCACAAAATCACTTCGTCGTCAAGACGTAACACACGGTTGAGTATGTTCTTGTATGATCACACACGATCCTTGCTTGAGCACGTCTGATCATGCATATTTCATCCTTGGATATGATTGATTATGCATGATAACTTTTTATGCTCCCAGAATCAACAGATATTAGCATTTATAATTGAGCGTGACTTTGAATGGTCATACAGGATTACACTTGATCAAGTTCAATCACGCATACCTATTTTTGAGTGGTAAGAGCTACATTGACTGTGCATGCCCTTGCAACCTTCACCTCACTCTGGAACCACTCTGTATTCAGAGTCAGAGTGAAATCATATTGAAACCAGTGTGAATCCAGAGTGTTTTTGTGCCTTTTTTCCAGAGTCAAATCACAGTGAATTCAGAGTAATTTCAGAGTGAATTCAGAGTAATCTCAGAGTGAATTCAAAATGAAACCAGAGTGAATTCAAAATGAAACTAGAGTGTTTTCAGAATGTCTTGAAAATGTTTTCAACGTGGGTTTAGCGCTTTTCAGAGTAAATTCGAATAATTCTCAATTTTGTCCTTAGTATATTTATGATAACTTTAACACTAGTGTAGTGTATTGAGTTTTCATAATTTACCTAATTATATTAACAGTTAGACGACAAATGGTTAATAAATTGATAATCATATAGCATTTTTCGACTATATAATTAACAGCCATTTCATTCTACAAAATAAGAGATAACAAATTTTGTAATTTGAAAATACTTTCAATTAGTAAACAGTCTATTTTTATCTTTATTATATTAAATTATGAAGTCAACAGGTGAATTTAGTATTATATATTATTAATTAATTCCCTATTTAAAAAATTTTATGATGTTTTGAATTTTTGTATTACTTAAAGAGATTTTATTTTGAAAATACTAGGAATTCACATAGGGATCAGTTTGATCGCGGGTAAAAAAAATTAGAAAAACGGTAGACCCTAAAGGCCATCCGTGCAACTTCCCGCTAATTTTATGTCAGGAGCTTAAAACTGCACTAATGATGTTTTTGAGCTCTCCGAGATCAAAAATACATTGATTAGTTCTTAAAATCGATCGGTCGAGATGTTTAAAAGTTATTTCGAAAAATGTTGGAGTAATGTTGAAAAAATCCTTGTATCCAAATGTTTCGTTGAGGATATCTCTCGAACTAATCAACTAATTTTTACGTTCTCAGCGGCAATCGACGCAGTTTTTTAAGCTTTAAAAATTATTCTATTCCACCAAAAACGATCCTAAGAAATATCGAAGTTATGTGAAAAAAACACTTTTTTCGGTTTTTTTTCGTTCACGATATCTCTTGAACGAATCAACCGATTTTGACCGGATTGGCGGCAATTGACGTGGTTTTTTAAGGTTGAGAGCTGATTAGTTTTTGGAATCGATCGGTAGAGCCATTTAAAAGTTATTCCAAAAAAACCACTTCTGAAAAAAATTTTTTTCCTATTTTTTTTTAGATTTCTCTAAATTTCTCAAAATCTATCGGTCCGAATCGGTTCAAATTTTTAGGGAATCTAAGTTCAGTGAAGCTCTTTCGAATAGCACCAACCGCCAAGAAATCGGTTTAACCGTTCAAAAGTTATAAGAGGTTTACATACTCACACACACACACACACACACACACACACACCATCGCGGGAAGGGTCAGGGAAGATTTCTAAGGCCTCAAAACGTCGAGATCTGTTGAAAACTCGATTTTTGCAAAACGGGGTAAAAACAATAACTTCCCGATTTTTCGAACATCTTCGATTTTCTTAGCGGGAAGTTGAAAATTTAACATGGCCCAACATAGGTTGACCCCACTTGTATATAATTACCAAAGTATGGTACGACTCATGATGTGAAACATTAGAGAGTGCTTTGTAATCGAAAAATTTTTTTTTCCTCATTTCAGCAACTAATTTTATTATTATACCCTTGTTAGATTATGAAATCAAGATATTTTGCATACAAGATAATTTTGTCAAGATAATTCAACAGAGATTAAGTTTACAGTATGTTCATGGTAATTCCATAGTGAATTCACAGTGATTTTGTGCCATTTTGTCACAGTGATTTAATAATAATTTCACTGAGATTTCACTGTGATTTCACTGTGATTTTACAGTTAGTTTACGGTCAATTTAAAAACACTTTTTTCGGTTTTTTTTCGTTCACGATATCTCTTGAACGAATCAACCGATTTTGACCGGATTGGCGGCAATTGACGTGGTTTTTTAAGGTTGAGAGCTGATTAGTTTTTGGAATCGATCGGTAGAGCCATTTAAAAGTTATTCCAAAAAAACCACTTCTGAAAAAAATTTTTTTCCTATTTTTTTTTAGATTTCTCTAAATTTCTCAAAATCTATCGGTCCGAATCGGTTCAAATTTTTAGGGAATCTAAGTTCAGTGAAGCTCTTTCGAATAGCACCAACCGCCAAGAAATCGGTTTAACCGTTCAAAAGTTATAAGAGGTTTACATACTCACACACACACACACACACACACACACACACCATCGCGGGAAGGGTCAGGGAAGATTTCTAAGGCCTCAAAACGTCGAGATCTGTTGAAAACTCGATTTTTGCAAAACGGGGTAAAAACAATAACTTCCCGATTTTTCGAACATCTTCGATTTTCTTAGCGGGAAGTTGAAAATTTAACATGGCCCAACATAGGTTGACCCCACTTGTATATAATTACCAAAGTCTGGTACGACTCATGATGTGAAACATTAGAGAGTGCTTTGTAATCGAAAAATTTTTTTTTCCTCATTTCAGCAACTAATTTTATTATTATACCCTTGTTAGATTATGAAATCAAGATATTTTGCATACAAGATAATTTTGTCAAGATAATTCAACAGAGATTAAGTTTACAGTATGTTCATGGTAATTCCATAGTGAATTCACAGTGATTTTGTGCCATTTTGTCACAGTGATTTAATAATAATTTCACTGAGATTTCACTGTGATTTCACTGTGATTTTACAGTTAGTTTACGGTCAATTTATCGTAGTCTTTTGGTATTCTCATGATCTATTTACTACTAATTCACTGTAATCTGACGGTTATAAGACTGTAAGTTTGTGATAAATTGACAATGAATTTACATTAGTTTCATTATAATTTTTTTGTAATTCCATGGTGATCTGATGGTGGTAAAAGAGTGAATTTGAAGCGATTCCACAGCAAATTAGTGGTGATTCCATGATGATTCCACAGTAAATTCAATGTGATTTCACTATTATTTCACTGTAGATTCATGGTGATTCGACAGTCTTAAATTTGTAGCTAAAATTTTTTGCGTTATATTATAACATGCTTAAATATTTTTTGCGAAACGTAAAAAATATTCAGAGTGATGTTTTTTTTTCTATTTTATTCTGAAATATCAATTTTTCCAAAGATTGTCCAAACTTACTTCGACTTTTTTAAGTAATTTCTTTGTTAAACTTATTTTTTTTCGATAATGAGCATATTCAATTTTTATTATTTCCTTTTTGAACTTCACAACAAAAATCACAGTGGTACTGTTGAGAAATCATCTTAATAACGCCCCAATTTAATAGTGATATCACAGTAAGTTCACTGTGAATTTACAATATTGTCACTCGGAATTAATATACCCGACTAGAAATTATCCACTTGGGAATCAATTGGTAACACGTTGGGAAAACCCAATGTTAAAGTTGATGACTGGATGATTGGTTTGCCCAGTTGGGTTATTGGGAACTTGTTGGGATAACCTAACGTCAAAATTTTTTTTAGTTGGGATTCATGTGGAATGATAGTGAGAATACCCAACGTGAAAATTACCAATTTTAAGAAAATTTTGTCTAGCTGGGATATATGTGGGATAATAATGGGAGTACCCAATACGAAAATAAAAAAATTTTTGCAGTTTTTTCCATTTGGAATTCATGTGGTATCATAGTGAGAATACCCTACATGGGAATAAAAATTTTTTTACAATTTTTTTCCCGGTAGGATTTCTGTGGAATTATTGCTAATATTTCTCAATCGAGACCTGAGTGGGGCCTGAATGGCAAACCTCAACATTGATAAAAAAAATCATTTCTAATATTTCCTGATTGGGGTCTGAGTGAGACCCAAGTAGAAAATCCCAACGTTGAAATAAAAAATTATTTGATATACATCAAATAGAGCTATGAATGTTGTATTCCTGCTTGGACCAGAGGTAACGTGAACGGCTGATGATCAAGAGGTCCCGAGTTCAAGCCCAACTGACGACAAAGATTCATTCAACCAATAGTTCACTTTCTAATCCTCTTCTAAAAAGTTGATGGCCGGATGTCGTATCGTTTTACGTCACTTCTGTGACTATTTTATTCGGTTGTTGATTGGTCGACTGAGATAGTGGCGGGATTTTTGAAAGAATGAAGGCGAGCGAAGCGAGCGTGTTAAGTCTAGTCGAAATAAAAAGTTATAATACCATCTGAGTCTCTAATTCGAATTTATTTTTGATTTTTTTGAAATTTAAGATTCTTTTACAAATTTAGATTGGGATATAGTGGGATCCCAATAGGGACCCAATAGGGTTTACGTGACAATTTCTAGTCGGGTAATGATACAACTGTGGACTGACAATAATTTTATTGTAAGATCATAGCAATTACACTGTAAATTCACTGTAATTTTGTCAAGATAATTCAACAGAGATTAAGTTTACAGTATGTTCATGGTAATTCCATAGTGAATTCACAGTGATTTTGTGCCATTTTGTCACAGTGATTTAATAATAATTTCACTGAGATTTCATTGTGAATTCACAGTGATTTTACTGTAAATTTACTTGGAATCGATGATAGTACCACTATAAAATCACTATGAGATGATTATAAAAGCACAGTGAGCAAATGGCACAAAATCACCGTGATTTCACTGTCATTTTACCATTAGTTTACTATCTTTCTACTATGGTCTCACCCTAATTTTACCATAATTTTACAGTAAACCCGGATCCGCGAGAGAATTCACATTTTTTTTTCTCATGCAAAATAAACTATTATTCAACTATTGTAATTTGGTTTTTTTTTTTTTTTTTAACAGCAGAAATTTAATTCTAGAAATTTTTTCATGATGAATATAGATAGTTGAGTGTAATAAATTAAAAAAAGATATGATGATTGACATTAATTAACACAAGAATTTGATACGAATTGCACTTAAATGCTTAATAATATAGATTTTGTTTTTTAATGAATGTTTTTATTTTTTAAGTAGTAGAGTAAAATTATTTTTAGATTTTTTGAAATTGAAATATTTCTTGACAGTATTTAAGAGGTTACATGGGTTTCACGGGTTCAAAAAATCGATTATTTTTTTACTGTCTTTTTAAATTCTTCAATATCTCTAAAATATTATCTTGAAGTTTCAAGTCGATTCGAGTAATAGTTTCGGCGGTACAGTTTTTAAAAGTTGCGCGCTTAAAGCGCTGTTTTATTGTTACTCGAAACTTTAAACGCATTTTTCTCAAAACTGTTTTTTCAAAGACGGTTTTCAAGATTTCTCGAGAACTAATCAACCGATAAAATCAACTGATAAAATTTTCGATAGGTCTCCAAAATACAATTTACAAGGACTTGGATGAAAAAAAAATTTTTTTTTTTCAATTACAACTATGAAAAAAAAAAAATACCGCGAAATTTTTCCTTTTTTTCGTAAAAACCTCTGCCAAAAATTCAACTTTCTGTTTTTTTCCTTCGTCCAAGTTCTAGTTAAAAGTCTTAATTAAAGCACGTATTTTTTTTTTCACTTCAAATCATCCTGCTAGCTAGGAGTTCTGCTTTCAACGCGGACGCATCTTTTTTCCGAGGGCTTGTCAGAAATGACATCACAATGGCAGAGTTTTTAATATTTTTTCTCAAAAATTTCAGTAATTTGTTATAAAATATTCATCTTTAAGATAGTAAAAAGTTTGAATTGAATATCTCATTTTTTATATTGAAAAAAATTGTTAAAAATAGGCAATTTTTTCTGGGAGGAAACTCATATAACATCTTAAATGGTAAAAAAATAACAATAGCATGAAGAGTATTAAAATACAAAGTAAGAAATAATTTCAATTAGGGTTTAAATGAGAATAACGGCTGCCAAAAAAATTTATTCTATTGTATCAATCAGATAAAATTCTGGATATCGCTTATAATCCATTAATTCATTGATAACTAAATATATACTTGGTAGCATCTCACAATTCTTCTACAATTCTATTAATTTTTTTGTGAGAAACGTGTTATGATTATTATTACAATTATTATTACTAAATTTTTTTTAATTAATCATATTTTGTGTTAACACTTGTTTAAGGTATTAATAAAAATTAAAAGTTTTTTTGGTAGAAAGAACAAAAAAATTTTATTAGAATTTATAGATATTGACGTATTAAAAAAATTAAAAGAACCAAAATTAATAACCAAAGAAACTTTAAATATTGTTTAAAAACTATGAACTTTTCAAAATTGTCATATTTGATGTTTACCAAAAAATTTGTAAAACTTCGAAAGTTAAAAATAGAAGACCTATTTCATTTTGAGGTTAGGATTTGCATTATAAACATGTGGTCATTCACTGGATCTTAATAAAAAAAAGACTTTTCAATTAGTAAATGCGTCAATACTTTACTGAGTTAGAGGCCTTCTTACACAATACTATATCAATTTTCTAAAAAAAAATGTGGAAAACAGTTGAACCTGCAGGCCCTTCCTGGAACTTTCCGCTTATTTTCCAACGCGACGCTCGAAAATCTATTCATTTTTTGAGCTCTTCGAGCTCAAAAAAATTTTTGGATGGCTATAATTTTTAAACGCGTTGTTTGACTTTGACTCGCTTGGTGGCATTCGACGCAGTTTTTTGAGTACAAAAAAATAATCCGAAAAGAAATGTCGGAGTTATGTGAAAAAAAACACTTATTCCCAAATTTTTCATCATCGATATCTATCGAACCATTCAACCGATTTTGATGTTCTTGACCGCAATCGACGCAGTTTTTTAAGATCTAATAATTATTTTATTACATTCAAAACGATCCATGTAAAAAAAAACACTTTTTTTTAGAATTTTTCGTCAACGATTTCTCTCGAACCAATGAATATCTCTTAAATATTATCTTGAAGTTTCAAGTCGATCCGAGTAATAGTTTCGGCGGTACAGTTTTTAAAATTTGCGCGCTTAAAGCGCTGTTTTATTGTTACTCGAAACTTTAAATGCATTTTTCTCAAAACTGTTTTTTCAAAGACGGTTTTCAAGATTTCTCGAGAACTAATCAACCGATTTTGATAAAATTTTCGACAGGCCTCCAAAATACAATTTACAAGGACTTGGATGGAAAAAAAAATTTTTTTTTTCAATTACAACTATAAAAAAAAAATACCACGAAATTTTTCCTTTTTTCGTAAAAACCTCTGCCAAAAATTCAATTTTCTATTTTTTTCCTTCGTCCAAGTTTGAGTTAGAACTTTTAATTAAAGCACGTATTTTGATTTTCACTTAAAATCATCCTGCTAGGAGTTCTGCTCTCAACGCGGACGCATCTTTTTTCCGAGGGCTTGTCAGAAATGACATCACAATGACACAGTTTTCAATATTTTTTCACAAAAATTTCAGAAATCTGTTATTAAATATTCATCTTTTAGATGGTAAAAAGTTTAAATTGAATATTTCATTTTTTATATTAAAAAAAATTATTAAAAAATAGGCAATTTTTTCTGGGAGGAAACTCATGTAACATCTTAAATGGTAAAAAAATAACAATAGCATGGAGAGTATTAAAATACAAAGTAAGAAATAATTTCAATTAGGGTTTAAATGAGAATAACGGCTGCCAAAAAAATTAATTGTATTGTGTCAATCATATAAAATTCTTGATATCGCCTATAATACATTAATTCATTGATAACTAAATATATACTTAGTAGCATCTCACAATTCTTATATTATTCTATTAATTTTTTTGTGAGAAACGTGTTATGATTATTATTACAATTATTATTACTAAATTTTTTTTAATTAATCATATTTTGTGTTAATACTTGTTTGAGGTATTAATAAAAATTGAAAGTTTTTTTGGTAGAAAAAAAAAATTTTATTAGAATTTATCGATATTAACGTATTAAAAAAATTGAAAGAACCAAAATTAATAACCAAAGAAACTTTAAATATTGCTTAAAAACTATGAACTTTTCAAAATTGTCATATTTAATGTTTACCAAAAAATTTGTAAAACTTCGAAAGTTAAAAATAGAAGACCTATTTCATTTTGAGGTTAGGATTTGCATTATAAACATGTGGTCATTCACTGGATCTTAATAAAAAAAAGACTTTTCAATTAGTAAATGCGTCAATACTTTACTGAGTTAGAGGCCTTCTTACACAATACTATATCAATTTTCTAAAAAAAATCTGGAAAAGATTCGAACCTGCAGGCCCTTTCTGGAACTTTCCCCTTTTTTTCCAACGCGACGCTCGAAAATCTATTTATTTTTTGAGCTCGAAGAGCTCAAAAAAATTTTTGGATTGCTATAATTTTTGAACGCGTTGTTTGACTTTGAGTTGCTTGGTGGCATTCAACGCAGTTTTTTGAGTACAAAAAAATAATCCTAAAAGAAATGTTGGAGTTATGTAAAGAAAAAAAAACTTTTTTTTTTTATTTTTCGTCAACGATTTCTCTCGGACCAATGAAACAATTTCGTCGGTCTTCGAGTCAATCAACGTAAATCCTCACGGTTTAGAACAGATTAGTTTTTAAAATCGATCGGTACAGCGGCTTAAAAGTTATTTAAAAAAAAAAAAAAACAATTTTTTGAAAATTTTATTTATTTGATTTCACAAAATTTACTGATTCAAATTGGTTCAAATTATATCAAAAACCTTAGTTTCGTCAACCCTTTCGAACGGCGCTAACCACTATCGAATCGGTCAAGCTGTTCAAAAGTTATAAGAGAATTACACAGACACAGACACAGACACACACACAAACACACACACATATTCTTAAGAGGCGCCATCAAATCCCAGCCCCAGCTATATACAAATTTCGGAACCATACCCTAAACTATATATAAGGTCTCAGAATTAATCACAAAAAAGTATAAAATTCGAGGTCTGTACCGAAAATTTATATACTGATGCCTAGAAAATTCAAGGACAGTACCCGAAATATATACACTAGTCACAAAAATTAAGGGATATAAAAAAAATTCCAAATTTTTGGGTGATTTTCAATAAGCTGTAACTCCGAGGAAAATGGTCGTACAGAAAAAATAAAAAAAGCAAATTGTAGCTCCAAGTGTCTAAATTTCAGATATGACCATTAAAAATTTTTGTCATGTCCAGGTCTAGAGAAATCCTAAGTAAACTAACGGAAAAAAATTTTTCCAAATTTTTTCTCGTCTAAAAAAAGGTCCACGGGCTTCAAAAAAATTTTTTTGATTGTTTTGTTCAAAAGCTCTTTTAGATAATTTAATACTCTTTAATTTGGCGTATTCAAAAGTGTGCTTTATATATATATATATATATATATATATATATATATATATATATATATATATATATATATATATATATATATATATATATAATACAAGTCACAAAAATTAAGGGATATAAAAAAAAATCCAATTTTTTAGGTGATTTTTAACGAGCTGTAACTCCGTGGAAAACGATCGAACAGCAAAAAAAAAAAAGCAAATTGTAGCTCTAAGTGTCTAATATCCAAATATGACCATGAAAAATGTTTATCATGCTCGGGTCCAGAGAAATTCAGGAGACTACCAAAAGAAAAATTTTCCAAATTTTTAATCTTCTTAAAAAAAGTCTACGGGCTTCAAAAAATTTTTTTCTATCATTTCTTCAAAAAGCTCTTAGAAAATTTAATGCCCTTTACTTTGACGTAATCAAAAAGCCTGTACAATGATTTTCGGCGGAGTTATCGTCAGTCAAAGCAAAAAAGTACTTTTTAACTTTGACAATCGATAACTCTTGAAATATTGATCGTATAGGAAATCAAAGGATGGTTTTAAAAATTCCACAATATTCTCGACAAAATAACGTTGGCGGCTTTTGTCGAAAAAATTTTTTTTGAATTGAAAACTTTAACTGAAAAAAAGATAAAATTTCGCATAATTAAGGATATTTGGATAACTTGGTATAACTTTGGAAAAAATGGATAAACGAAGGATATCGTCAGTAATTTTTCAACCCCAAAGTGTCCCCTAAAATCTCTGAAAATTTCAAAGTGCTGCGAATTTTTTTTCATAGTGCCCCGAAGCTTCTAATTTTTTGTTTTTGCAAAAATGACCATAATGAGCAATTTTTCGATTTTTATTCATTTTTTGATAGAAAAAAATTTTTTTCAAAAATCTACATTTTTTCGATCGAATAAATCGATTTCTCAAAAAATTTGAAAAAAAAATGAAAACAAAAAAATTTCAATTTTTTTTTTGAAAATTTTGACTGCTGTCTTGTCGCCGAAAACAATTGAAACTATTTAATAATTGACGATTTTTACTTATGTAATAAAGTAAAGTAATAAAATTATTTTGGTATTTATTACTTGCCGGAGTAAATAAACAGACTTGGCAACAGCGCGTTTGATTATACCCATTACAGAGACGTGGATAAGTGTGTGAGTTAAATATTTCTCTCTCTGTAACTATATTTCTATCCTTTTCTTTTTTCTCAGCTGTTGACGCGACGTTGCCAAACCTTTATTCGAATAAATAGCTGATGATAAACGAATTAAAAACATAAAATTTAACTTTAAATAGTTTAAAAATTATATCGGTAATGTATTATTATTCAATTGTTTTTATATTTTGCAATAATCCAAGTTTCTTGTATATAGTTTTTTATTCGTTAAAGTTGGGAGGTTAATATTGAAAAAAATAATAAAAGTGTCGACAAAAGTTTGTCCGCCATAAGAGCCCGTGTATAAGGAGATAAAAAGTGTGATTTTTAAAATTTAATATCTAAGTAACTAAACGGTGAATCTATTTAAAATTTTGGGATTAAATAAATTATGTATTTATTTATACGTATATTTAATTTCAAAGCTCAAAGTTGGAAATTATTTTTTACATTAGATTCGCTCGTACTTCCTTAAACAATTTTTGCAATTCAAACGCAGTAATGAACGACAACTAGTGAAGTCGTCTGGGCATACAAAACAAAAAAAAATTAGGAAAACGGTTGACCCTACAGGCCATCCCTGCAACTTCCCGCTGATGTTTCCATACTTAAGCGCTCAAAATTGCACTTATTACGTTTTTGAGCTCTTCGAGTCAATTATTTTTCGTCAATATAATTTTCGTGTCATTTTGAGCTCTCCGAGCTCAAAGAGATAGCTTTTCTAGGCTTTTGAGCTCAAAACCCAGTAAACACATTTACGTAAAATTTACGTCAGGATGACATCATGTTATGTCATGATTTACGTAAGATGTAAGTCACATATGAGTCATATATGACTCAGTATTTCATACCTCCTGACGTAAAACTTTTACGTAAAATATATGACGTAGTCATGACGTCAGTATTATGTCTCAATGACATACATGATGTCAATATGACGTACTTGTGATGTCTATATCATAATAATGATGTCATAATGACGTAAAAGTGATGTAAAAATTTTACCTCAGAAAAAATATTAAAAAAAAAAATTTCTCAAAAATAAAAAAATTGGAATTTTGAAATCAGTTAAAGCGTTGTGGACTTATTACAAACTTTGAAACACTAGT
>JZSA01006607.1:0-16563 GCA_000956155.1 Cotesia vestalis | reverse complement strand
GTCTTTCGAGCCATGCCAAGGAGAACGCCTCCGTGCCTCGTCCTTTTAGTAGACCTCATGTTTACTCCAGTCTCTGTCGAACTAACCGTGGCCTTGATTTCCTTGAGGAGATCGGCGTACGTTCGCCCTTCAGCTGGTTGGACAAGCACAGCCTTTGTTCTTGTCTTTTTCCTTCTCGGTTTTTTTGAGCCACCCTTACTTGGCTGGTTTTGGGCTTCAGTAGTTTTTGCCCCTGGCTCCTGTTCTCTTTCTTTCTTTTTCTTTTGCTGTGTCACCTTGATCCAGGTATTGTCCCGGGCTGTCTTTTTCGGTGCTGGCTTGTCAATTTCAGAGGAAGGGCTGGATGTAGACAGCGGCCTCTTCTCTTTGTTCTCTTTTCCTTGCTGTGGTTTCTCAGGAGTGACCAAAAACGCTTGTGGTTTTGTGGTCATCTCCGGAGATGTTAGCGTGGTTGTCGCCGACATCGATGCTGGTTTGTTGGCCAACTTATATGCCGTGGCAATGGACGCTACTAATTTTCTGAGTTCATGATGGAGATTTCTCTTGTCCTTAATGAACTCAGTCAACTCTTCGATCTTGCTACCGAGCCGTTCCATTGGCGATTGTTGGTCGGTGACAGTCGGTAGAGAGTTGATCCTCCCTCGATATGTGTTAGTGTTGACGGGAGCAACAGGTCTTCCACTTCTTGGAGGAACGCCTGTTTGCTGTGCGTCTACTTCCATCTGAGGACCAATGCAATAGTTAGATTTCTATGAAATCTATTAAAAAGTTATCGTGAAAGTTTGAGCCCTTAATAATAATATTAAGGGGTGTATCGTTACGACTATTGATTTTTTAACAGTTACCGCGTTCTTCACACAAAAATCGTACATCTTCAATTGTAAAAATTTTTCCATTTCATATCCTTAAAGAAAATTAAATTCTCCACAAAATGGTCTCTCTTAGTAAATTGACTTGAGACGAGTTGTTTCCTTGTAATTGAGCCTTAAACATGGATTTATTTTTTCAATTTTTCAATTTTAATTCTGGATTTTTTTAACCACCATAAATATCAATATTTTTATAGAGCAAATAATTATTCTAAAGTAAAATTTAATGCTCTAGAAAAAAGTTCTCTTTTCATTTTTCATCAAATTAACTCCTTTC
The DNA here is from genome assembly GCA_000956155.1 of Cotesia vestalis. NCBI lineage: Eukaryota > Metazoa > Arthropoda > Insecta > Hymenoptera > Braconidae > Cotesia > Cotesia vestalis. The sequence goes on along the minus strand of JZSA01006607.1, from coordinate 15,417 downwards.
AAAGTTATTCGACTTTAAAATTAAATTCAAAAGTAATTGATCGTTCATTTTGCGTATTATACATAATTGATTTTTTTTGTTTAACAAATTCGAGACTAAATGGTAAAAATGCTTTTTTTTTTCGAGAGATCATTAAATTTTTTTTTTTAAATCAAAATTTATTAACGTATTATCTTCATAAAACCATTGTTTAAGAACGTAAATTCATTTTCACTATATGTAATTAACTACAGGAATAAAAAATTAAAAAAACAGTTGACCCTAGAGGCCATCCCTGCGACTTCCCGTTAATTCCATATCTGAATGCTTGAAATTGCACTTATAACGTTTTTGAGCTCTTCGAGCTCAAAAATACAATTTGTGTGTTACTTTAAGCTCTTCGAGCTCTAAGATATAGCTTTCGTATGCTTTGGAGCTCTTCGAGCTCGAAAGTTTGATAGAAGGTTGATGAAACACTATTTTTCAAATTTTCAAACCGCAATAACTTTTGAATGTATGAACCGATTCTTACGCGGTTGGCAGCATTCGAAGCAGGTTTTTCAGTCTCGCGGATGATGAGCTACTTTGTGGATAAAACTAAATCAGTTCTTATAGGAAATTGAATGCTCTACAAAAAAGGTCTGATTGACATTTGGCGTAAGTCAAGCCGCTTCAAGGATATCGAGCCTCAAACTTCAGACAACTAAAAATCAAGCTTTGTTTTTTTCTGAAACACAAAATGATCAATTGACATGTATCAACCCATTATTATTAACTCGAGAATTGAAATAAGCATATATTCAATAGAATACATATCCAAAATTGTTAATAATTTGACAAAAGCTAATTTTTATCAATTATTAGCATAAATATTTACTTGTAAGTCATTCCATGTCAAATCAACCAATAGTTGGAATTGATCCCTTTCGATTTGAACAAATTTTGGTCAGAAGTTTTCTAATATCATATAATAAATATTAAAAAATTTTTTTTAAAAGATTTGCAAAACACAAGGGTCAATTCAAACTATTGGTCAATTTGACATGAAATTACTTATAAGTGAATATTTTTTGCTAGTAATTAATAAAAATTAGCTTTTGTCAAATTATTAACAATTTTGGATATGCATTTTATTAAATATATGCATATTTTGATTCTTAACTTTATAATAATGGGTTTTTAATACATATTAATTGATTCTTTTGTGTTCCAGAAAAAAACAAAGCTTGATTTCTAATTGCCTGAAGTTTGAGGCTCGATATATTTGGAGCGGCTTGACTTACGCCAAATGTCAATCAGACCTTTTTTGTAGAGCATTTAATTTTCTACAAGAACTGATTTGGTTTAATCAACAAAGTAGCTCAACATCTCGTTACAGAATTCCAAATTTTGAAAAAATATTTTCCTATGTTATTCGAACGGAAAATAGAAAATTACAAGATGCCACCTCTAAATATTAATATTAAGAGCTCCCATTTTCAGAGGATCTTCTAGACATACTCTAACAATTTCTCAATGTTCATTGAAAAAAAAATTAGGAAAACGGTTGACCTCAAGGCCATCCCTGCAACATCTCGCTACTTTCGTAATTAAGCGCTCGACATTGCACTTATTATGTTTTTGAGCTCTTCGAACTCAAAAATCTAATTTTCGTGTAGTTATGAGCTCTCGGAGCTCAAAATTTTGATAGGAGTTTAATAAATCACTATTTTTTTCACTTTCAAACTGCAATAGCTTTGGAATGAATGAATCGATTTTCACGCGGTTAGCGGCATTCGACGCAGTTTTTTAAATTCTATGACATACCTTCAAACACAAATTGATTAGACCGGAAATTTCGGTGTAATCCAAAAAAAACCGCTTTTTGTCGATTTTTTTCGTCAACGATAACTCACGAACGAATCAACCGATTTTGACCGGCTTGGTGGCGATTGACATGGTTTTTCGATGTTAAGAACTGATTAGTTTTTGGAATTGATCAGTCTCTAGCCGTTTAAAAGTTATTAAAAAAAAACCACATTTGAAAAAATTTTTTTTCGTAGTTTTTTTGAGGTTTCTGAAAATCTACTGGTCCAAATCGGTCAAAACTATATTCAAAATGTAAGTTCAGTCAAGCCCTTTCGATTGGCGTCAACACACACACACACACACACACACACACACACCCCTACATTTCTTATTAAAAATCCCGTGGAGAAGTAATGAGACCAATACCAGAAATATATATACATATATATATATATAAACTTTCGAACCAATACTATTTTTGAGCTACATTCGACTAGTTAGATGATATCATAGCAAAATTCCGACTTAATTTTGACATGAAGGCCAATGCAATAGATAGAGTTCGATTAAATCTACCTACAAAGCTCAAATTTCTACTTGTGAGATTCTAAATGTCATTAATAAGTTGTAAAAAATGTTCAAAAAGTGGGAAAAGTTTGCGGTGTAGTTGTAAACGAATACAACCACCCACGCAAATCAAAAATGAAACTGCTTTTAAGAATAAGTTGAAGAAGTTATTACATGTCTTAAACGCGAGCGTAGGTATCTCTCCTCTCGCCTAAAAATGAAAAAACTGGGTTCTGCCAGAGTTTTATTCAAATAAATAATAATATAGTGGTTAAAGTAGGTCGGTGTACATACCACGATAAAAGAAAACATCAACGGTCATTTTTCTAAACAATAAACAGCTGGTCCAACCCACATTCTTGTAATACTGGCCCATGACTGGACCAATACTCAACTGACAAGTCTTAGTTTGCCAGTCTTGAACCAAGATCTAGCCAATATCTATCTAAAATGTCTTGGTTTGCCAATCTTGGACCAAGACCCAGCCAATAATCAATTGACAAGTCTTGGTTTGCTACTCTTGGACCAGAACCCAGCCGTTATTCAATTTACAAGTCTTGGTTTGCTACCTTTGGACCAATACCTATCTAATAAGTCTTGGTTTGCCAGACTTGGAGCAAGAGCCAGCCACTATTGACATTGTTAAACCTGTTTATTTGACAGTTTTTCTGTCATTTTATTGTTGTTTTTTTTTCTATGTAGTATATGCCTAAAAATAATTTCAAATCCGTTTCTGGTCCAACTATAGCGCCTATGTATAAATTACATTTTATCATTATGAAGAGAATTATTTTACCAGCCAAGTCATTATTAACCACAAGTTATCCATTGGCTTTAACTCATACATTTGTCCATATGTTTATATTTTACAAATTCATAATATTTTTATTCATACATAGATTCAAAATTTTCTTCAATGTGGCCGGCCCAATGATTATCCGACTATGGGCCAACACTGGTTTGCCATAGAATGGCCAAGGCAAAAGAACCCAGCCTTGGGCCAAGACTGGGCAACCAAGCCTTGGTCGGCCCATTGATTACCCGAGCGTTATCCAAGACTGAGAAGCCTGGACATGGCCGTTGAATGGCTACCCAGACTTGAGCCAGAATTGGATTACCTAACCTTGCCCATTCAATGGGAAATTCAAACTTAATTAATCATTAAGTTATAGAATTTTGAACAGTAAATATTTATTGTTTAACGAATGTTTATTACCAAATACTAAAATTAAAAATTTACCATTTAACAAAAACAATTATATATCGTCAAGATTAATAAGGTCTTAAAAAAATTAAAATATAATAATTTGCAGTTGAATTTTTAATATTGATAATTTGAAATATTAAAATTTATAGTAAAATATTAAAAACACACAGAATGATGTAAAAAGTCTAAAGTAATAAATGGACATGACTCTTGCATTTTTTTAATTAATAAAGATGTGTAAAAAATAGTTCATTTTCATCAAAACACAACATTAAATAACATAAATTATATAAATAATAAACCGTCACACTCAGTCAATACTGATATTCAGTCTAGGCAGGAAGTTATCATTGGTATGATTAGACGGACTTGGGCCAAGCTTGGATTTCAAGCTTACTCCAGAGTTAATGAGCATTGCGCCAAGCCTTATGCCAAGCTCGGGCCGATTGTCATTCCCTCTAAGGGGTGTTATACAAACGAGTTATAAATGTTATTCTATCGAGAATTCTCAACAGATCCTAATGAAATTAAAACAAATTTCATTTAATGTCAGACGGAAGTCTTCCAGCTCAAAAATATGATTATTGGGTCAATTTGAGCTCTCCGAGTTCAAAAGTCTGATAGAAGTTTGATAAAACACTATTTTTTGAATTTTCAAACCCAATAACTTTTGAATTAATAAACCAATTTTCACGCAATTAGCGGTATTCTACGCAGTTTCTTAAGCTTCATGAATAATCTTTAAGTTTGAATTGATCAAACTCGGAATTTCGGAGTATTTCCGAAATATACTTTTTTCGGTTTTATTTCGACAACGATAACTCACGAACAAATCGACCGATTTACACGCGATTAGCAGCACTCGACGCAGTTTTTAAAATTCTATGATATACTTTTAGATACAAATTAATCAGACCAGAAATTTCAGTGTAGTTTAAAAAAAAACACTTTCGATTTTTTTCGTCAACGATGACTCTCGAACGATCAACCGAATGTGATCGGCTTGACTGCGATCGACGTGATTATTTATGTTAAGAGCTGATTAGTTTTTGGAATTGATCGGTAAGACTGTTTAAAAGTTATTCCAAAAAAACTACATTTGAAATAATTTTTTTAAGTATTTTTGAGATTTCTCAAAATCTACCGGTCCGAAACGATCCACATCATATTCTAAATCTCTGTTAGATCAAGCCCTTTCGAATGGGACCAATCGCGATAAAATCGAGCAAGCTGTTCAAAAGTTATGAGAGGTTTACACACACACACACACACACACACACACACACACACACACACACCAGTCTGATAGAAATTTGATAAAATACTATTTTTGAAATCTCATAGACGCAATGACTTTCGACTAAGTTCACCGATTTCCACGCAGTTGGTGGCATTCGACGCAGTTTTTCAATATATATATATACCATCGTGGGAATAGTCAGGGAAGCTTCCCAGGACCGCAAAACGTCGAGATTTGATGGAAACTCGATTTTTGAGAAACAGGGTAAAACCAATCACTTCCCGATCTTTGAAAATTATCAATTTTCTTAGCGGGAAGTCAAAAATAATCAATTTTTTTTAATCAGTCTGATAGTTACAGTTATAAGCTCTTTTTAAAAATTTCATTCTCTATTTACAGGCTGAAAAACGTGCTCATCACAACGCTTTAGAAAGAAAACGTCGAGATCATATAAAGGATAGTTTTTCAAGCCTCAGAGATACAGTACCTTCTCTACAAGGAGAAAAAGTAGCTAGTAGAGCGCAAATTCTGAAAAAAGCTGCTGAGTATATTCAATTTATGCGACGGAAAAATTCTTCCCATCAACAAGATATCGATGATTTAAAGCGACAAAACATTTTATTAGAATCACAAAGTATGTATTGTATTTCTTTATTGTTTCGAAAGACATTTTAGTCCAGGAAGAATCGTTGCATGAGTACCGAAAACTATTTCACCTCAATTTTTTTATACGATCCTTCTTCAGTTGCCCTACTGATGATATGAATGCATATCGCCATGTGGCAACTTCGTGCTATATTGTGCAACAATCACAAAAAATCTTCATTTTCGTACCGGACAGTTCTTTTTATATTATTTCTTAAATTACAAGTAAAGAAGGTGCTATGACTTTTCACGGTAAAATTAATAATCTAGAAATGTGAATTTTTAGAGGTTCGAAAAATCTCAAACTTAGGTGCTTTCAACCCATGAAAAATACACTTCTCACAAAAATTAAGGGAGCAAAAAAAAATCCAAACTCTTAGAGGTTTTTCAACAGGTTGTGACTTGAAGAAAACTATTCAAACAGCAAATAAAAGAAAAACAAATTGTAGCTCCAAATGTCTAATTTTTGGATCTGATTTCCGAATTTTTTTTTTTTTTTCGAGTGACCTCTAGAAAACCACCGAGAAAAGAATTTTTGAAATTTTTTTTGGATTTTCTTTCTAGTCTACGGACTTAAAAAAATTTTTTTTAACTTAACATTTATACTTATGCACCGGATAATTTAATTATTTAGCTTCAATTTGATTTTTTTTTTAAAGACCTCAATACGCGAATTTCTCTCTGAGATATAAGTGTTTAAATGAAAAAGGATCATTTTGTCTTTGATTAATAATATCTCAGCAACCAATAGTCGCACAGAAAATTGAAGGTTTTTGAAAACTTAAATAAATTCTCTCCAAGGATAAGCTACTGAGTTTTCAAAAAAAAATTAGAAAAACGGTTGACCCTAAAAGCCATCCCTGCAACTTCCCGCTAACACCATTCCTAAGCGCTCAACATATCACCGACCTTGTTTTCGAGCTCGAAGTGCTCAAAGAGAAAGCTGTTCTATGTTTTTGAGGTCTTCAAGCTTAAAAGTTTGATAGAAGTTTCATAGAATACTGTTTTTTGAAATTTCAAACTGCCATAACTTTGAACGGAATCAACCGATTTTTACGTGATTAGCGGCAATCGATGCAGTTTTTCATGTCCTTTGAAAGACTTCACAACAAAAATTTTTTAGATGTTAAATTGCGGAGTAATTCCGAAAAAAAACACTTTTTTCGGTTTTCTTCCCTGCACGATATCTCTCGAACGAATAAAATGATTTTGACCGGATTAGCGGCGATCGACGTGGTTTTTCAAGGTTAAGAGCTAATAAGTTTTTGGAGTTGATCAATAAAGCCGTTTAAAAGTTATTCCAAAAAAACCACTTTAAAAAAAATTTTTTTTACTGCTTTGTTGAGATTTCTTGAAATCTATCGGTCCGAATCGTTCCAAATTGTATTCAAAATCTAGGTTTGGCCAAGTCCTTTCGAATGGCGCCGACCGCGATAAAATCGGTCCAACCGTTCAAAAGTTATAAGAGGCTTATATACTTACACACACACACACACAACATACGGTCATCATCGCGGAAACATTCAGGGAAGCTTCGTAGGACCTCAAAATGTCGAGATATGATGAGAACTCGATTTTCAAAAAACGGGGTGAAACCAATAACTTCCCGATTTTTTTAAATTTTAAATTTTCTTAGCGGGAAGTTAAAAATAATCAAAAATCAAAAATGTCAATCAACCCGGAATTTGTTTTTATTTTTTTTTTCTAAAAAGTACATTTAAAATCAGAAATCTCATAAACATAAACAAAAACATCCCAATAAGTTAATTTTAAAAAAAGTTATTCAAAAGGGTTATTCAACAAAAAAAAATTAGAAAAACGGTTCACCCTAAAGGCCATCCCTGCAACTTCCCGCTAATTCCATATCTAAGCGCTTAAAATTGTACTAATGATATTTTTAAGATTTTTGAGCTCAAAATATAATTTATGTGATATTTTGAGCTCACTGGGTTCGGAGAGATAATATTTTGTTGCATTTGAGCTCTCCCAGCTCAAAAGTCTGATAGAAGTTTCGTAGAACACTATTTTTGGATTGGATCAACCGATTTTCACGCGATTGGCGGCATTCGACGCAGTTTTATCAACCTCATAAGTGATTTTCAGGTTTTAATCGATCGAACCGAAAATTTCAGAGTTATCCCGAAAAAACACTTTTTTTTGTTTTCTTTCGTTCACGATAACTCACGAACGAATCAACCGATTTTGACCGGACTAGGAGCGTTCGACGCGGTTTTTTGATGTTAATAGCTGTTCAGTTTTTTGAAAGTGATCGGTAAAGCCGTTCAAAAGTTATTCCAAGAAAACTACTTTTCGAAAAATTTTTTTTTGTAGTTTTTTTGCATTTTCTCAAAATCTACCGATCCGAATCGGTTCAAATTTTAAGGAAATCTAAGTTTGGTCAAGCCCTCTTGAATGGCACCAATCGCGATCAAATCGGTCAAGCCGTTCAAATGTTGATTTTTTTTTCCGCTGTCGCCCCCTAGATTTTTAGGTTTGATCTAAAAAAAATATCTGACATAAATAAGCTCTTAATTACCTAATTAAACCGTGCCCAAATCCAGTTACATTTCCCATTTAAATAACTTGGAAATTTGGAACTTTTTGGAATTAATTTTTTTCCTTCGAAAAAAATGCCACTACAACTATGATCGATGCATAGTCTGATGAGAAATTGAATGCTTTACAAAAAATTTCTCTTGTAATTTTTCGATAAAATCAATTCTTTAAAAGTTATTTTTGGTTTAAGTTGTGTTTATGGTCATTATCACAGTTTTTCAGTCTTGCTATGAAGTCTCATGTGTTATAATCATTTATTCCGTCTATAAATGTTCCAAAAATTATATTAAGAATATTAACAGTTACAGTAACGTTAACAATGCGATGTATCGAATACATTCTTAATAATATTACCGCTTATTTGTATTTTTTCTGTCTCTATTCACATTTATTTGTTAAGCAATTTTTAGTCGCAATATGATAAGTATTTTTATTTTATGAATAATTTGCACTAAATATTGTTTGTTCTTTTTCATGAGTTAAAAAAATTGATGTATTCTTGAGTTAATCGAAGCGCTCCACTACAATTGTAAATCAGTAACGATGTTTAATCTTTCCAAACAATCGTTTTTGGTAGCCCATGACTCGAAGTTATTCTTCTCTAGGAAATTTTTATTTATGTTGAATCGAACAAACAATTGAATCGAATTTGAATGATTAAAAATTAATTTATTTAATAAGAAAATCAATATCTTTTTTTTTTGTAAATTGATCATTTCATTATCTAAATTAACTATGTAGCGATTGAGGAAAATTGAAATTAAAATTTTCATCACATTTTAATGCTCCAAGGTAGTTGAATCCTGCAAGACATATTTCAAAAAAGTTTTCTTTTGAAAGATAAATATATTAATAATTCACCACTAAAATTTCAAATCAATTTACCCCACCGTTTTTGAATAATTAATTTTCAAAATTGCATAATTTACATGCAGAGGTTTAGAGAGATGGTAAAGTTAGTATGAAATTTTCCGTACCATTCGAGTGATGCAAATAATTTACCTTAATCATTTTTCATTTTACGTGAAGTGATAAATTTGAATCAAAAAAAGCCAGAGCAATTTTTTCACCAGTTAAATACCACCGATGATATTTGATTTTGTGCAATACTGCCTCAAAAATTTTCTTATCAGTTGTCCTGTATTGATACAGAGTCTTGATATAATTTAAATCTCAATATGGAGCTGATGCTGCAAGAGGTGCCACAAACCAAAATGACACATAAATAAACACTACACTGACAAAAAATTTAACTTGACTCAAGAGCAAGAATTTCGAGGCAAAAACACCATTTTGAAGAAAAAGAATTTCTTGAGTCAAGTGGAAAAATTCTCTAGTCAAGATATGATTCTTGGTTCAAGAAAATTTTCTAGATTCAAGAATTTTTCTTCTTGACTCAAGAGTGTTATTTTCATCAAAATGATGTTCTTGGTTCAAGATTCTTGATCTTGAGTCAAATTAAATTTTTTATCCGTGTATGAATGAACAAATGTCAATTAACTTTTAATAAAAATGATTTCATTATATTCATGAGAAGCTAATAAAGAGAGTGATGAACTTTATAACATGATCATTACATCGAAATTTTTTTTACATTTTCTAATAGAAACTGTTCTTGTTAAATACATATATATATATGGGGTATTCCATGCCAAATCGACCACTCTTGAACCCGACCCCTTGTGAAATATTTTTAATAAAAATAATTAACTTCCAAAGCCTATATATTTTTTGTTGAACGTTTACTTTCTTCAAAATATATAACAGTTTTTTGTCAAAAATCTTCGGATGAACCATGGATTATTTTGACATAAGTTTATGTAACATTTAACACAAAAATGTGTTATTTTTTTAACATAAAACATTTATGTTAAAATGACACAAAATTTATGTTAAAATTTTTTTTGACATATATTTTTGTGTTAAAAATGACGCAAAATTTTTTACTGTGTACACACGTATTTGGATGATTGTTTTATATCTAAATGAACGATTGGCTAAATTTACAGATTATTTATAAATTTCGCAATCCCGTTTTTCAATAGATCTCAGATAAAATAAACTATTATTACATTATGCCGTGGCAATCATTAATTATTTCTACGTTGGGTTTTCCCAATGAGGCCCCACTGAAATCCCAATCGAGAAAAACCAGCAAGAATTTATTATTTTGACGTTGGGTTTTCCCAATCGGGTTCCCATTGGGTCCTCATTGGGTTTTTCCTATTGGGTATTTCCTGTCGAAACCCAATGGGGTCCCAATGTATGCTTTGGGCATTCCCAAAGTAATTTCTAGTCGGGATCGCGAAAACATTCAGGGAAGCTTCCTAGGACCTCAAAACGTCAAGATCTGATGAAAACTCGATTTTCGAAAAACGGGGTGAAACCTATAACTACCCGATTTTTGAAAATTTTCAATTTCCTTAGCGGGAAGTGAAAATCTGGAAAACGGTTGGCCCGGAAAAGGCCATCCCTGCAACTTCCCGCTAATTCCATATCTAAGCGCTTAAATTTGCACTTAGGACGTTTTTGAGCTCTTCGAGCTCAAAAACATAATTTATGTGTTCTTATGAGCTCTTCGAGCTTAAAGAGTTGGATATTGTAAGCTTTTAAGCTCTTCGAGCTCAAAATTCTGGTAGCAGTTAAATAAAAAGTATTTTTTGAATTTTCAAACCGCAATAACTTTTGAATGAACGAAACGATTTTTTCACGGTTGGCAGCATTCTACGCAGTTTTTCAAATTCTATGATATACTTTTAAACACTAACTAATCAAACTAAAAATTTGAAAAATTTACTTTTTCCGAATTTTTTCGACAACAATTACTCACGAACCAACTAATCGATTTTGACAGAATTGGTAGCAATCAACGTAGTTTTTCAAGTTTAGGAGCGCATTAGTTTTTGAAATTGATCAGTAAAGCCGTTTAGAAGATTTTCCCAAAAAACGATTTCTTGAAAATTTTGTTTTCGAGATTTCTCAAAATCTAGCAGATCGAATCGATTAAAATTTTCATCTAATTTAATGGCAATGATACTCTTTAGATCGCACATCACGCCGAACACACTCGAAGAAAGTGTGTTCGGCGTCGTCGATTTGGTCCAGGCAGTATTTGCACGTCGGCGTGCGTTGCAACCCCATCTTAAAGAGATCGGCGTTAATCTGTCCGTGTCCTGTCAATAGCTGTGTGAGGAAGAAGCCCGTGTCCCCGTGCTTTCGAGAAAGCCAAATTTTGATGTTTGGGATCAGGCGCGCCGTCCACCTGCCCGTCTCTCCCGATGTCCATCGGTCCTGCCGCTCTTGCTAGGCTAGACACTGTCTTGCTGGCTTTCCTGCATGCACTGTCAAGGTTTTCGCGAAAAGATAGTTTCTCGTCTATCATTACCCCTAGATAGTGTAGCGCCTTTGTTGACGTCAGTGTTGTTCCTCCCGTGTCCACAGCGAATGGTTTTGGGAACCATTTCTGACGTGTCAGAACGACCTTCTCGGTTTTGTGCTTGGCGAGTTTCATGTGGTGTTTATCAAGCCAAGTCTCGACGGCGTCAATGGTTTCCCGAACTAGTACATACACATATACTTACATACAGCTGCACGGACACCATCGTGGAAATAGTCATTGAGGCACTACAAATGCCTCGGTCTTATCATTCTAGCGAATTACTACCCGAAATTTTCGTTACCGACTTTAGCTAAATAAATTGTATCTTCCTGCGACGTCACAGAACGACCATATTAAATATTGAAGTAAATATTTTGTGAAATAAAAGTTAAGTTTATTATAATTGTCATATTCAACTTCATTATTGTAATACCACGATCTACCTACTACGACTAGCTATATTCTATCAGAAAGGTCGATCAAGGACAAAGAATCACCACTGCGGTTAAAATTGTAAGTAAGTAAAATAAATTAACTGGTACGCGTGAGAATTTCTGTCCAATCGGTAGAATAAATCAAAACCTACAACATTCATTTGTCCAAAGAAGCGGACTATTCCAGAGCAGCGAATCGATAATCTCTTATCTCGAGGTATTTTCGTTACGAAATAATGATTAATATATTAAAACATTAATTTGTAAAATTTAAAATAATTTTAAAATTTGCGAGAACGTAACATCGAGCAGTCCCAATTTTTTCTCACACCTATATTTGTATAATAATCAATTGCTGTTCGTTTGTCTGGCTAAAACTCGAGAATGGCTTATTTTGATCTTGAAATGTTTGTGGAGGTTCATAGAAAGTTTTAACGGTGAGAAACGTGAATAATAAGTTACAGAAAATAATAAAAACGAAAATTTAGTTTTCCAATACAAGATGTTCCTATCTGAAAAACCAGGTCCGATTTTTTTGGGTTGTTCCTAGCTGTTAAGTGAGGTCCGATCTTTTTGGTCTGTTTTGTTTTCAGAAATGAAATGTGTCAATTAGTTGTCAAAGAAAATAAATAAATTTCAAGTCGATTAATAAGATCTATCATTAGTTTGTCAGTGCACAAGAACTTTTTTATTGTTACTGTTTCAAAAGGCGAAGAGGAAGATGACCTGACTTAGGTCGTCAAAGTCAATCGAATCTGCGACGAGTTATCTCATGTTCAAACAACACTAACGACCATAAATAAATCGCAAAGCCAGTCGTTGAAAATTTGCGGAATCAATTTTAAGTTTCTCTATTTCGTGCATGAAATATTATACGCCGCGTGTTCGTGAGTCAGAAAACCATCATCTTTATATATGTACGCACCACAAAAAAAGACAAAAAATACATTTCATCGGAAAGCTTTAAATTGATTAAGTGTATACCCGTGTTGTAATCAATGTAATGTAATGGAAATAAAAATTTTATATTAAGTTTTGACTATACTTTCCATAAATATATGTAGGTGATACGAAGTTCACCGGGTTATCAAGATAAGTAAAAAAAAACTGATAAACAAATGAAATTGAAAATATAAAAAAATTATTTTTGAGTAGTCCAATAATTACTCTATAAAATTGTCCTGAATCATGAAAGCCGTAACAATAATTTAAAAGATATAACGATTAAAAAATTCAAGTAATGCATTTTTTCATAAACAGATGTTTATAAAAATTGAACCATAATAGATATCGAGCATATGAAAAATTTATTATGTAAATCATTAAATTGTCGAAAAGATCGTCTTGAATGTCAAAGACCGTATCATCAATAGTTCAGAATTTACAACAATTTATAAGTTAATAAAATAGTTGACCGCTTCAACTTTAATGAGGCAAATTATTTTAAAATTCAATAAAAAATAGAGAAAAAAATTTTCTACAACTTTGATGCACATGCCTGAATTTGTAATTTTTTAATGCGACGGAAAAAAAATAAAACGAAAATGAGAATTTGTTTATAACAAATTGTTTATAAAATAAACAATAAAAATTAAAAAAAAAATTTTTTCATCGTTATGTTGAGAATTGTAAATGATGATTTAAAACAAAAATTAGTTCTTAATAAATAATTTACATCGTGGATAAATGGAAAAACCAATTATAAACAATTGAAAAATTTTTTCAAGAAAAAAAATTTTTTTTTAAATAATAATTTCATCAATAAAATGAAAAAAAAATTTTTTTCAAAAATATTCAACTTGTCTATTTGTTTATAACAAATTTTTAAACAGTTAACGTTAAAAATTTTTTAACCAAACTGCCAAACGCAATATATTGATACAAAAACAACCAAAAATTTAGGAAAAAACATTTTTTTATAACATTAGCTGGATCATTAAATTTTTGACAACTTTGAAAAATCATTATAAACAAATTAAAAAACTTTTCCAACGGAATCTTGTTCATTATTTACATAAAAAGAGCTCCTAAGAGGAAAAAAAATTATTGACACATTTTTTAAACTTTTTTAAGAGATTTTATAAGAACTCAAGTCTACGAAAAATTAGTTAATTAACAATTAAATAACTTAAGTAAAAATCAGACTAAAAATTTTATTTTTGACGGAGCTATATTCCTTCAAGTGGTAACAAAAAGTAGGAAACAAAAAGTACAAAGTAAACAAAAATACACGTGTTACAACTTTAGGTTATGTTAGAACCCCAACACGTAAACTATATCAACAGGTGTTGTCGATCAAAACGCAAAATACAAAAGAAATAAAAAATTTTACGATTTCAAACAATGCTCATACGTCGGTACAGTGTACACGTATCTTCCGAAGGTATAGAAGATCCGGTCAAAACTGGTCTTTACAGAATGTTCGCACACATACAAATCTCACACGCTGTGAGTTTTCCCTAAAAACCACGAACTAAATTTCAAAAAGCTAGTTTTTCCCTCCCCGGGTAACTAGACGTCAGCCCAGGCCCTAAACCTCTACCCCGAGAGCAAGTGGAGAGTATCCTCCTCGCCCCCACCTACACGGCGTATGATCACCTACTGGATTTTGACAGAAGGCCAAAATCCAGGGAAGTTGAGTCTTAAGATGTGCCCAAAAAGATACTTACCAATGTTCAAGACGAATCATGGTACGTTTCTTTCGAGAGTTGTTGATGGAAGAGTATTCCCAAAACAAACTACACTTCAGAAGACTTAGTAATAACAGTAATAATAATAATAGTAATAATACTGAACATGTAAATATTAATTAAAGTAAATAAAAGAATTATTTAATCGATTAAATAAATTAAATCTGGCAAAATCGGCCGGCCAAAGTATTAGGCAACTATTAAAATTGAAGAGTAGGTAGCCGCTGTCACTTCCCTCCTTGCCCCGTCCTCCTCTTGTCCGTCCCTTCTCCATCTGCCAGTCCCTTTTCCCTACTCCCGTCCCTTTTCCCTTTAGTTGGGTCACAATTTATTTATATTTTTAAATCAATATTGAGTGTTATAAAAAAATTATTTTGTATAGCATACTTTGCTTAGCGGAAACGTCTAGGCACCGAAACGGCCGCACAGAGCCCAATTTTTAACGTTAAATTAAAACAGTGATAACTACAAAATAGAGACTACTGTTACGTTCTCGCAAATTTTAAATAAATATTTAAATAAATTAATTAATATTTTAATTAATTAATTATTACCCGAGGTATTTCGTAACGGAAATACCTCGAGATAAGAGATTTCTGGAACGTCAACGCAGCCTAGTAGACTAAACAGTCTACGTTGTGGGTTTTGGACTGCGTTGATGTTCACATAGGGTAACCTGAGATGCAACGTCGCTAAAAATTATTATAAAACTTATTGTCATAATTAAAAAAAGACACATTCTGTCTCCAGACTTCTTCTGGGGCAGTCAGTCCGAGGACTTAGCAGAGGAGCAATCTCTGCTGGTCCGAGGCTGAACCTGGTGAAATCGCCAAAGCGCTAGCCAGCGTTTAAGCACTCCATCCCTCAACTACCTGAGGCAGGTAAAATTGAAAGTAACATAAAATTTTATTAACATAAACTACAAAAGTACT
>JZSA01006604.1:0-12208 GCA_000956155.1 Cotesia vestalis | reverse complement strand
AACAATAGCGCCGCGCAAACTCTTTCGAATAATTTCATTGCTGTACCGGCGTTCTAAGAACGGCTTTACAAGATACAACGAAAGTTTATCAAAACTTTTTTTCGCGGTTAAATTTCGCGTTTGCATCTGTATCGTTATCTTCACTTAGCGTATCTAAATACTCAGACTCATTCGAAACGGAGTCTTCTGACTATGATCCATTGTCATCATTACCTCCACCATCTTAATTTTCTTCCATTAGACGGCTGACGATAGTTCGAGGTCGAATATTATAAGGCATCTATTCTATACACACATATATATATATTTAATTAATAACCATTATTTATTGTTGGAAAAAAAAATTCAATTCATGCATGAATACTTACGTTTACAGAAACAATATAACACTAATCAAAGATAAAAAAAATTTGAATTTTTTAAAGATTTTGCCACAGTAAGGCCACACGGGGTCTACAGAACCCCACACAAAAATACGTCCGCACTAATATGGCTCTGCAGGCTTATGCTTAACTATGCTTAACGATGACTAATGCTTAAAAGGTCTTCGTAACGTGTCAAAACTTGTTCTGGAGACTTCAAACAACAACAAATCGAGCTATATATCTAATCCCTAAGGGTCTTTGTAGATTTAAAATTGTATTGAAATTTTTCTGGGGTCCGTTGGACCCCATGTGTCCTCAACGGGTTAATAGCCAATTAGAAAGCTGTACTGATGACGTCAGTAAAATTATTATCATTAGTAATGCATTAACTAACAATGGCTCATAAAACTAATTGTAAGAGCATCAATGTCGTACAGTGGAACAGTAATAGTATTACAAATAAGCTATCCGAATTAACTGATTTTATCCGAGAATTTAGAATAGACATAGTACTTGTCTGTGAAACTAAATTAAGAACAAATAACTTTTGTAACATTAAAGGTTTTGCTTGCTATAGAAAAGACCGACCAAATAATCCCGCTTCAGGCGGAGTTGCTATATTTATTAAGAAAAATATTCCACATAATTTTGTACCTCTAACTACCGAGTCACTAGAAGCAGTTGCTATTAAAATTCCTGGAAATATATTGGTTGCTTCCTGTTATAATTCCCCGAGCACCAATATCAACACTAAAGATCTCGATCATATATTTAGAATTAATAATAAAGTAATACTAGCTGGTGACCTCAATGCCAAACACTCGTTTTGGCACTGTAAGTACGCCAATAAAAGTGGTAATATTATGTTTAAATATTTACAAACAAGTAATGCTGACATTAGATTCCCTGCTGCACCTACTCGAATACCTATGAATAATACACTGCCGTCTACAATAGATATTGCATTAGTTAAAAACATTGAGATAACTAAACCAGAATCTATGAATTACCTAGATTCAGATCATAACCCGGTGAAATTTTCTATTAGCAAGCAAATATTTACACCCATCACTAAAACTAACTCTATACAACAAAGTAAATTGGGCGGTCTTTAAATCCACCCTCAATAAAATAACTGTAATTAATTCTAAAATAAATTCCAAGAACGACATTGATGCTCAGGTAGATCTGATGACTAGAAATATTAATAACACAATTGACAATGTTATACCAAAGCGTAATCTCTATAAGTATAAGAACGAGCTACCTGATTACATAATAGAAAAAATTAAAATAAGAAACTATTATCGCAGAAAATTCCAGCGATCCCAGCTGCCTGTGGACAAAGACATCTATGTCACTCTAGTCAAAGAAATACGCACTATTATCAAAGATTATCGTAACAAGCAAATTGAAAATAAACTTAAAACGCTTAACGTTAAAGACCATACTCTGTGGAATGCCATTAAACTTAGAAAAAAGTCAAATATTAGTATTTCTACTCTACATTCTGAAAATGGCTTGGTGTATGATGATCAGTCCAAGGCGGAAGCGATTACTGATACTTTTCAAAAGACACACAAACTATCTCGAGATATGAGCGATGATGCTACTGCTAAAATAGTCAACAAATCCTACAATATGATCTTACGACATAAAATAAATGATGAAGAATTCTTATTAATTACACCAAAAGAAATCATAAAAGCTGCTAAAAGAATCAAACCTAATAAAGCACCAGGACATGATAACATCCCAAATATAGTATTAAAAAATTTGCCCAAAAAAGTTCTTGTTCAATTAACACATATTTTTAATAATTGCTTACATCTGTCTTACTTTCCCAAGTCTTGGAAACTAGCAAATATTTTACCTATTCAAAAGCCTGGAAAAAATAATTTATTTCCTCAAAATTACAGGCCTATAAGCCTACCAACTACAGTGGGTAAACTGCTAGAAATAGTTGTCAATACAAGAATCAAAGGCTTTCTCGATGAAGGTAACATACTAATTCCAGAACAATTCGGATTTAGAAATAGCCATAGCACAATCCAACAACTTGCTAGAGTCACAGATTATATCAGTACAAACTTTAATAAAAAAAGAAGTACGGGATTAGTGTTACTTGATATCGAGAAAGCCTTTGATACTGTATGGCATAAAGCCCTGATTCACAAACTATCATTGTATAAAATTCCTACGTACCTAATTAAATTCATTGTAAGTTACATTAATAATCGAAAATTTTCAGTAGCAGTTGGAAATATATTTAGTACAGAAAGACATATATCAGCTGGCGTACCGCAGGGTTCAATATTAGGCCCCTTATTATTCCTGCTCTACATTAACGATATTCCAAGAACACCAAATATTTTAATTACATTGTTTGCGGATGATGCTGGTATAATGACATCATCACACAAGAAATATATTTTCCTACGTGAGTTACAGAATCATATAAATATCCTTGAACAGTACTATCACAAATGGAAAATAAAAATTAATGAGGAGAAAACTGAGATACTAATATTCTCTCACAAGCGTGATGATGACAGTATACCAGTAATAATGAATCAACATCATTTAAAACTAACTAACAAAGCTAAATACTTGGGTCTTATACTAGATAGAAAACTAACTTACACAGAACATATTAAAAGTGTTCTGCATAAAGCAAACGCAGCTATATTTACACTTTATCCATTAATATGTCGCAATAGTTATGTAAATACAAAAAACAAATTAATAATATATCTAATGTGTATCAGGCCAATTTTATTATATGCATGCCCTGTCTGGTCAAACACATGCAATACTAATTATACAAAAATCCAAAGGCTACAAAACAAATGCCTAAGAATGATACTCAATCTACCATACCGTTCATCAACTGAGGAAATGCATAAAGCGCTCAATATTCCGAGAATCAAAGATATCGTTCATGAATTGTCAACTAAATTTTTTAATGAAAAACTTAATAAACTAGAAATATTGAGCGAAGTAGGCAAAACTGCTAAAGACAATCCCTGGTTAAAGCACAAAGTACTTAACCAAATAATAATAAACCAACAATCTAATAATACAATTATAAAACAAAATCAAAACAACAATATCAAATACTGTAAAGTAAATATTATATACAAACGGCCACATTTGTCTTAGTTTCTAATAAGTATAGTTTTAAGAGGTACAACTGAAAATACTTAAACTTAAGGCATAACTTATATTTATTTAGGTTTTTTCTTTACTTTTTTACCTAAGAAGATATAACAATAACTAAAAACATGTAAAACTTATATAAATTCATAATAACAAACAATATCTGATACAATTGAGCAAAATTGAAGGGTCTTATGTGACTGAACATAAAATTTAGATATGCCTCTGATAGCGTGAGGGGATAAACCTTGGGCTTGTTGTGGAGAGGACTCCGGGTTCGATTCCTCGGTGATGCAGAATTATTTTTTTCGGTAACCTAAGCTTCTTTTTAATTTGAGTAATAGAAATTTACGATGCTGCATCGTAAAAATTACGATGTTTGAGTTTAGGTCCGGCACTACAATATTCTATACTAAAAATTACGATGTTTTTACCGTAATTTTTCATACAGTTTTCTTTCCGGGTAACCATGTCCCCAGCCTTGGCAAACAAAAAAACCGGGCTTGGGCCAAGCCTAAAAAACCAAAATAACGAGATTGGTCCCAGCCTTGGTGAACAAGAAACCAGGGTTGATTCGAGCCTTGGTAAAAAAAAATCAGACTTGGGCCAAGCCTAAAAAACCAAAAAACCATGATTGGTCCTAGCCTTGGGAAACAGGAAACCAGGCTTGATTCGAGCCCCGGGAAAAAAAAAAGATCGGACTTGAGCCAAGCCTTAGAATATCAAGAAACTAAAGCTGCTCCATGCTTTGAGAAACGAAAAATCTAAGGCTGTTCCAAGCCTTAAGAAATAAAAACTCATACTTAACACCAAAAATTATTTCAATTCACTTATAATGAACATTATGTAATTTATTTAGAGTTATATTTTCACTCAACAAAAACATTTAAAATTTTAGAAAATTTTCAAAAACGAGGACTTAGTAAACTATGAGATACTTCCTTTAATATAATGAGTATACTTCGTTTAATATGATAGCTATACAGAACAAATTATGTGCGCATCATTTTCCCGCCCTCACGATCTCCTGCTCCAGATAAATAAGTGCTTACTGTGCTCATAATCTTCAGTGAACATTTTTTATTGGCATATTTGCTTTCAATAAATTCTGTGATATAAAATTTAATTTTCATTATAATAAAATTAGAATTTAAATACAAGAATGATTTGTTACTAACCTTTAATCAATAAGTATGATTCCGTAGCACTAAAATTTTTCTTTCTACTACCTTTTATAATTCGTCCAGCTCCGCTGAATAAAATTTGAACTTCCTTTCTCAATAATTCTGACATTATTTTTCTAATATCTTTGTCATATTGACAGGATCCACTCGTCCAGACTTTAAACATAGTTTTCTGCAAGGTAAAAGGAATATTTATCAGTTCAACTATTGATTATTTTACACATGCACAGACAAAAATGTACTCATTAAGTATTAGTTTAAGAAGAGATACATACTAACAACAGCGTTCCTCTGTTCTATTTTTGTTTTCAAGTCATTATCAAATGTATTAAAAATGGTCAAATTTTCGATAGGAAATAAGGCACTAAGTTTTGCCTTCCATGAATCGTCTGCATCATCTGTTGGCTCTTTTTCATCTGATTCAACAAATGAATGCGCTGTACATTTCTTACTTATATCATACAATACACTCCTTTTAGCACTCGTGATATGCTTCATAGTAGATTCAAATTTTAAATCAATGTATTGTGCCATGATACGTGAAAGAAGAGCAGTAGGTGAAATGAAGATCATAACAATAAAATAAAAATAATTAATCAAATCGAAATGATATAATTACGTTGTTCTGGAGTCATTTTCTCCCGCAGTTTTTCTAATTCATCTTCTTTCACCGTTTTAGATGACTTTTTGGGTTTTTCACTTTCCGGAGCGCTCAAATTTGCTATTTTTAAATAATAATAATTTTAATTACATGAAATTCTTCGAGCATTTTCTTATTTCTTAGTTAAAATAAAGAATTTAAAAAAATTACCACCATCAGCTGTTCGCTTTAACCCAGTATCCTTTTTCCTACCTTCAGATGATTGACCTTTGTTATTCATTTCTGAACATCGATTACCAGTTCTTGAATTTTCTGAAACTGTGAACCAATAATTAAAAGCATTTATTGTACTTCACATACATGAACAACCTGTTATCCATATAATAAATGAACTTTCTTGATGGATAACTACTTCTCGAGTATTATAATAATTTAATGATTATAACAATAGTATTTTATTTTTTGCACTTAATATATAGAATTTTCATTATCAATTCACTAAAAACGTCTTCAGTAAAAGAATAATTAATTAAAAATATCAAACAATACAAGACTGAAATTAATTACCTGATGTCAATTGGCTTTCAGTTGACTTATCCTTGGTCAACGAGTTATTTCCTAAGCTTATAGATTCGTTTAATAAAAATAAAAGTTCTTTATGGACCTTGGTAGATCTTAATTTAGGTTCGAATGTACCTTCTGATTCACTAGCGACTTGAGCATCTGTATAGCCTCGTTGAAGTCTTCTTAGGCCTTGTTTATAATTATCTATTCACAAACGTATGATTAAATAAGCAGAATATTAATAATTACTGGAATTATAATTTTATTTGAATAAGATTAACTATATTTACCAGCACGAGAAATTATATCAACACTATGAGTTGTCCAGGATTCATCTGGTTGTTTTAATTCTTTTAACCATTTGGTTAAATAAATTGCTGCCATTTCCAGAGGTGGATACTTGCAAAAACAATCATCGTTTTCATCAACTGTTACCCAAGACCTTGGTACTATGTCAATCAACTTTTTATTACAGTCGTCGTATTCATCGAAAGCCACGATTGCATATGATGCTGTTTCTAAGTATTCTTTAGCTGTCGAGCTCATTTTTTTTATTTTTTTAACAACCTAGTGAACACATGACTTTAATATGACGTCATTTATAAGTCATAGGAATGTCACATTATTTTACGTAAATTTGACGTAAAATTGACCTATCTTGTGATCCAATTATGATGTAAAAATATATGATATAATTTTGACATCATACTGATGTAAGTTTGTTACTTCTATATGATATCATGGAAATGACTTAGATATTACGTACAACTGACATAATGTATAGACTACAATATTACGTAACATTAATGCCATAATTGTATGTCATAACAACGTAAGTTTAACATCATACGTTTACATCAGTGACAAGTCACGGTCGTACGTAATACCGATACCATTTCTGAGTCATTATTTAACATCAATAATTTGTCGGAATTGCACATAATATTGACGTAATTTAAAAGTCATTTTCTAAATCAGTGACAAACGATTATTTTCTATAATATTGATCAAATTTGGGGGATGTATTTTTTTAACATTATCGATTTATTAAAATTTATCAAGCACAAAACTTCTTTAACAAGATGTCTAGTTTACAATTACTCACTAAATGTTAGTGAAAATTGGTTTAAAATTTTGTAAGAATCAGGAAGAGGTAAACAGCTGATTTAAGCCGGTACCTTGCAAATGCAAGTCCGTTCATAATAACAAAAATTTATAATTTCTTAATATTAATGAATATATCTAACATACCCTAGTAGAAATAATAAAGTTTTCACTCTGTTCTAACCAGTAACTGGCAAGTCTAGTCGAACTGGTCAGTTACTAACCAAAAATTCGATTTCATTTTTACTAGAGTATTAGCAAATAACATACAAAACATTTTTCATTTACGTTTTGAAGAAAAATACATACAAATTAAATACATGTGAGATATAAATTTTTTATATATATGCTTGTATAGTTCCATACACTGCAGAAAAAAAATCTTGACTCAAAGGTAAATTTCTTTGGACCAAGAATGTATTAAAGATGACTGAAAATTTCATGTATGAAGTCAAAATTTATTGAGACTAAAACACTTCTCCTTGCTCCAATATAACTTCGGCCTCCGTCAAAATTTTCTTGGTGCAAGAAATTCTTTTTTTTTGTCGGTGCATATGTTTCTCACTTATATTTTTTCCATGAATTTAGGTACTTTTATCCATTGTAAAAATATTTTCGATTTCATTCAATAGAAATGACTTGGTGTGAAAATGATAAAAAAAATACCGAATTCAATTTATCTGGCATGAACTCTAAATGTTTAAACCGTCAAGCGAGTAAACGTAGAATTTCTTATGATTTTGCGTCAAAAAATTAAAACCGACATCACTCAAGTTTACACTGTGTCGTAGATTACGTCGTACGACATCAATTGCGATATCCTAGATAATTGTTTGAATAATTTTATACTTAATAAATGGTTACTATTTTATTGAATAAATCTTCAAGATAATCTAGGATTGAATCATAGAAACAGATGTCGATTAACTTAGACACCGACATCACTCAAGTTTACACTGTGTCGTCGATTACGTCGTACGACTTCAATTGCGATATCCTAGATAATTGCTTATATAATATCATACTCAATAAATAGATATTTATTGATAAATAAATAAATAATAAATATTAAACAAATGAATAAATAAATAATAAATAAATACTATTAAATTGAAGAAATCTTTGAGACAATCTGAACTTAAATGAAAAATTCGTCCGACTCAGACACCGACATCAACCGACATCACTCAAGTTTACACTGTGTCGTAGATTACGTCGTACGACATCAATTGCGATATCCTAGATAATTGTTTGAATAATTTTATACTTAATAAATGGTTACTATTTTATTGAATAAATCTTCAAGATAATCTAGGATTGAATCATAGAAACAGATGTCGATTAACTTAGACACCGACATCACTCAAGTTGATACTTTTTCGTAGATTGCGTCGTACGAAATCAATTACGACATCATATATAATTGTTTAAATAATTTTATACTTAAGAAATAGATAATAATTTATTGAATCAATCTTGGAGACAATCTGGGAATGAATAATAGATGTCGTTTGACTTGGACACTGACATAACTCAAGTTTACCCTGTGTCGTAGATTACGTCGTACGACATCGATTGCGATATCCTAGATAATTGTTTGAATAATTTTATACTTAATAAATGGTTACTATTTTATTGAATAAATCTTCAAGATAATCTAGGATTGAATCATAGAAACAGATGTCGATTAACTTAGACACCGACATCACTCAAGTTGATACTTTTTCGTAGATTGCGTCGTACGAAATCAATTACGACATCAAGATAGTTGTTTAAATATTTTCAAGTGGCAGGGGGGGCCAAATCGGGCCCCCTGAAATTTTCAATATCCGAAAATATTTGGGGGCAAAACCGGTCCCCAACATTTTCAACTCTCGAAGTGTTTGAGAGGTATAATGGGCTGATTATACTTTAAAAACCAAAAAATATATTTCCGTTAAACGCGTTTTAGAATTTTTGAATTAAAGAAAAAATTATATGAGTAAAGTACGAACTAGGCCGTGAGTTAATTAAAAACATTATTTACTATATTTTTTGTTAAAAAACTATTTATCTCACAGAAGCTCCCCTGACTATTTTTGCGATAGTGTGTGTGTGTGTGTGTGTGTGTGTTTGTATGCATGTGCAACTATGTAACTTACTTATCCTATCCCTATTCTTATTTCCCATATATAGATATATATCTATATATCATATATATATTATATAATTATTGTATTATATATTTATATATCCTATACACTAAAATTGATGGTAGAATGAAGTTAGCATCGAAAACATGGACCCTGATTCCTTATTGGTGAAGATTAAGGCGCGCGCGTAGCGCGCTATTCAAATTTCTAGTTTCTAGTAACTTTTAAACGATTAAACCGATCGGAACCTACCAAACGGCTTTTTAAAGATTTCCCTCAAATTTAGATTTCCTTTGAATTTGAACCGATGGATTTTCAGAAATTTTGAAAAATCTAAAAAAAACTAAGGAAAAAATTTTTTCGAAAGTGGTTTTTTTGGAATAACTTTTAAACGGATTTATCGATCCACTCCAAAACCTAATCTGCCCTTAACCTTAAAAAAAAATGTCGATCGCCGCTAATCCGGTCAAAATCAGTTGATTCGTTAGAGATATGTCGTGAACGATAGGAACCCAAAAAAAGTTTTTTTTCGCTCGAGGGGCAGGGAGGGGGGGATTATTGATTCATACAAAAAAAGGCATGTTTTTTGTGATTTTTTTGCGACGACGCAATTGAAACCTCTCTATAAAAACTAATAATATGGTAAAATATGATTTTCGAAGAATATTATATAAAATTTTCACCAAGCAATATTAAAAAATACGGCAATGTCAGCAATTATCCGGACGTGTCTCGGAAATAAAAAGTAAAATTTCGGTGCCCCTCATAACTTGATGCTGGATCATCTGAAATCAAAAAATAACAGTTCATTTGCTAGATAATTGTTTTCCCCAGGTAACGCTGACAAGGGGTTTTCGAAATTTCAATCTTTCACTTTTTTGGAACACTTTAAAGGCTCAAATTAGCCGATTTTTATTCGTTAAAATTGGGTTTTTTCCTTCAAAGTGTTCCATAAAAGTAGAAAATTGAAATTTCGAAAAAATCTCGACACCGTTACTTGGGAAAAATTAATATCCAAAACGAATGAATTGTCTCAAAGATTTCATTAATTAAATAGTATTGATTAATTTATTTGTTTAATATTTATTATTCATATATATTTATTAATAAATATCTATTTTATTATATCGTTTTTGCTTGTATACCTATTTTGGTTTTTACAAGACTGTATCCCATATTCTCCACCTTTTTGCTATTACTACTGTAATACCACTCAATTTACAAGTGCCTCTTATTGTTATCATATAACTCTCATAGACGTTATACCTGGCTTTTTAAACCTGTTTAACTTAACACTTGTTTCATTGCGTTCAACATATTCTCCACTTATAATCCACTTTTTTTTATAATCAACGTATTTTACACTTTCAAATTTTTTTGCTATTCTCCATGCGGCTGTGGACCGACTTGTGCTTATGTACTGCATTTACCCTATTCCTCACCCCTTTCGATCGGTTGTTGGAATAGTGGCGATGGGGAAACCACAGAGAAAACCCATGCCAGTACAGTTCGGCTACCGGAGCGACCCCCGACGGTTGGTGTTAGAACTATTCTAACAACCGTCGGGGCTCGAACCCTCGCCTCACGGCATGATGTGCGACCGAACTAACGGGATAATGACAGTCCACTCGGCCATCATGCCGCTTATATTAATAAATATCTATTTATTAAGTATAAAATTATTTAAACAATTATCTATGATGTCGCAATTCATGTCGTACGACGTTATCTACGACACAGTGTAAGCTTGAGTTATGTCGGTGTCCAAGTTAAACGACATCTATGATTTATTCCCAGATTGTCTCCAAGATTAATTCAATAAAATATTATCTATTTATTAAGTATAAAATTATTCAAACAATTATTTATGATGTCGCAATCGATGTCGTACGACGTAATCTACGACACAGTGTAAACTTGAGTGATGTCGGTTGGTGTCGGTGTCTAAGTCGGACGACATATTTAATTCGAGTCCAGATTGTCTCAAAGATTTCTTTAATTAAATGGTATTGACTCATTTATTTATTTGATATTTATTATTTATATATTTATTTATTAATAAATATCTACTTATTGAGTGTAGAATCATTTAAACAATTTTTAAGAAACATTTAAACGTTTTTAAGAAAAATACATAGAAATTAAATACATGTGAGATATAAATTTTTTATATCTATGCTTGTATGTTTCCATACACTGCAGAAAAAAAATCTTGACTCAAAGGTAAATTTCTTTGGACCAAGAATGTATTAAAGATGACTGAAAATTTCATGTATGAAGTCAAAATTTATTGAGACTAAAACACTTCTCCTTGCTCCAATATAACTTCGGCCTCCGTCAAAATTTTCTTGGTGCAAGAAATTCTTTTTTTTTTTCGGTGCATATGTTTCTCACTTATATTTTTTCCATGAATTTAGGTACTTTTATCCATTGTAAAAATATTTTCGATTCCATTCAGTAGAAATGACTTGGTGTGAAAATGATAACAAAATACCGAATTCAATTTATCTGGCATGAACTCTAAATTTTTAAGCCGTCAAGCGAGTAAACGTATAATTTCTTATGATTTTGCGTCACGAAGTTAAATGTCAGTAATGTAAATATTGCACTATTACTTGAATAATAGCCCTGATTAAAAAAAAGTATTGACCTATGCAACTGTATATATATATTGTATGTATATATAGATATACAGTTTGCATTAGGCGAATTCGTTTGGATTCATTTACATTCATTTTCAATCTTTTTCAATACTTTTTTTTATTCAGGGAGTATACACTCCACGTGGAGTAAATAAGAAAGCCTCAGATCACATGTTTGTTTTACATTTGATCTAAGGCTACATGTAAACTGAGATTACGTGTGATCTGAGACATTTCTTACTTTACTTTCCTAGATGTGTAACATACTATTCTGACATTAGTACTGCTAATGAAACATTGTATTAGAAATAATTCAAACAGTTCCATGATTGTCATTGACGAGACTAATAGTATTTTACATCAAGTTTCATAATGTTGTTAATATGTTAAATTAAAGAAATTTAAATTCCGAAAAAAATTGAAATTAAAAAGAAATATAGATTAAAAAAATGTTATT
>JZSA01006602.1:0-14877 GCA_000956155.1 Cotesia vestalis | reverse complement strand
GGCCCAATTGGCAAAGACTTGCCAATTTCCTTTTCTTCTCGAACACTTTCAAATACAGAAATAAATTATTCTACCACAGAAAAGGAACTCCTTGCTATAATTTTTGCAGTAAATCATTTCCGTCCTTATTTATATGGTCATTCTTCCACTCTTGTAACCGACCATCGCCCTTTAGTCTGGCTTCACAACACTAAAGACCCAACTTCAAAACTATTGAGATGGAGAATCAAATTAAATGAATACGATTTTGACATAGTCTTTAGACCCGGTAAAATCAACTCTAATACTGATGCCCTCTCCCGAAATTCTATTGACTGTGACGTTAACAAAACTTTAAATTTAGAAGACGAATAACATAAAAATTTATCAACCAGCTTTAGAGGTCTAGAATCCGTACTTGACTGCGTAGACAAGATACCAGTTGTAGATTTCGCCACGAGCGCGGACATTAAAGATAAGACCGTTAGTAAATTCAATGTTGAAGCATTTGTAGGCTCTATTTTTCGGGCAGATAGTTTAGGAAATTTTTTAAAAACGAATTCTATAAGTAATACGTCTATTTACGTCCAGTGTTTGATTATTTGAGTGCTTACAAATTATGCATATTTTTTAATTATCAATGAATTAATTATTTTTTTTACTTATAAAAATAATTTGTGTCAATGATTGTCTCAGTGTCTACACTTCAAATCGTTCAGACACTAATTGTGTTATTATGTAATGCAGTTGAAGTAATTAAAACAAGCTTGATGAGAAATTAGAGCTTTAATTAAAGTTATAATCAGGGCCAGGGACTTCGTAGGGAAGGGGAAATACTAATACATATAAAAAAAAAAAAAGAGCAATACGTGTTCGTGGCAATATTAGGTAATTGCCAAAGTTCAGACTTATCAATGACAAAATTCAGATGTCATCGAGAACTGTCAAAATTAAATGTGAAATATCTAACCTTGTTACACAATTTTAAACTAAACATAAGACAAAACTCAAGACAAGGATTAAATGATAATTCCGGATTTTACAATTTTTGAGGAAAACTTACGACTGATTACTGTGAAATCAGGGCTTAATACTGTGAATTTTCAGGAATACGGTGAATCACTTTAAACACAGTGATGCCGAGTAAAATTTCCGTTATATTCCAGTGATTTACAGCAAAGACTTTTTGTTTTACCGTATTATCGTAATTTTATCATGCTCGAGATCTTACTGGTGATCTCGCTAGCAGTCATGCTCGGAATCTTGAAGGCAATTGCGCTGACAATCTCGCTCGTAATCTTGCTGACAGTCATGTTCGCGATCTTGGTGGCAGTCATGCTCATTACCTTGGTAACGATCATTCAAGCGATTTCACTGGCAGCCTTGCTCGCGATCTCGCTCGCGGTCGTGCTCGTAATCTCGCTCGCGGTCGTGCTCGCGGTCGTATTCATGATCTCGCTCGTGATCTCACTCATGATCTCGCTCATGATCTTGCTCGCAGTCGCGCTCGTGATCTCGCTCGTAATTTTGCTGGTGATCTTGCTCACGGTCGCGCTCGTGATCTCGCTCGTGATCTCGCTCATAAGCAAGATCATGAGCAAGATCACGAGCGAAATCACGATCGTGATCACGAGCGAGTAATAAGGAAGTTGAGTTAAAGAGAGAAAGAGAGAGAAGAGAGTGTCGAGCGTTCGGCTAGCGAAAGAAATTCCGAAGCGGTGACATCATTCGGCTTACTTACCACTGCATCGTGCTATCGGCGATTCTCTTTCGCACTTTTCGTTTAAATTTGAGCGTCACTAGTATTAGTTTATTTAAGAATAAAATTTAATCCCTTGGATTTTAAATTTAAAATTATTTGTTTGATTACGGCCTTTAGTAAAATTTGTAATTATCAACGCCAAAAGTAATCATTATTATTTTAATTATTAAGTTGAATAGAATCGCAAAATTAAAATAATTATTGTACATCGTAGGAAAAAATTCTAAATTGCCGAATAGAATTAGTTAATTGTGTCGAGTACAAGCGATTGATATTTTCAACGTGAATATTCCAGCGAGCACTGTATGCTTGCCGGCGTTAAGTTTTGGTCGATGACGTCACGCGGGACTGACTAGCTTGCCGTTCTCGGGTAGTTTTTCATTCTACTGTTCGCACCGCAGTCCCAGCGGATTATTGCTATTATTGTCGTCGCCGAAAATAATATTTGTGTTTATTTAATCTGAAAATACTTTTGAAATTATAAATTGTTGATTAAAATAATTAGTTTGTTTTGGATTAAATAATTAGATTTAAGTAATTACCGTCGAGATTTATTTCTATTATTGTTTCAAATACGTGGTAAAGACTTTATGTAAAAAGTGATTATATTTATACTACACTTTGAATTTATTTGATTATTATCATGATTATCATTTTTATTTTTCTTTAATATTATTCGTCATCGGTTGACTCGAATCCAATGGAATTTTCTTTATTATTTGTCACCGTTTGACTGTTATTAATTTTTGTATTCAATCAATGTTTTAGAAGTAAGTGGTTTCCTGATTGGTTTCCAATGGAATTTTCTTTATTATTTGTCACCGTTTGACTGTTATTAATTTTTGTATTCAATCAATGTTTTAGAAGTAAGTGGTTTCCTGATTGGTTTAGTTGTAAATAATAAACAATTTGAAAGTAAAATTAGTCAGGTTTTGCGAAATTGGCGAGTTGAAGGGGTGGAACAGCAGTCAACGTTCGATTTCCGGTAGTGGGATTTCACATTTAGAAGAATTGATGGATTCTAGTCTCCAAACCGATCGAAGCATTGTGAAGACTGACCCAGTACATAATTCCTCGCCAGCGATGGACCAAACTTGGTTGATGACTGGCCTGGAATTTCCAATAAGCCAGTTGAGACTTTTCCTTTGTGGCTTGGGCTTATCATCAAAAGAAGATTTTGAAACACTTCAAGACCGTTTGATTCGTTATCAAGAGTACAAATATAAAATACCAGGAGTGCATTGGGATCCTGCTGTGGATGAAGCGAGTCCCCCTGGTGATGATCTAGAATCAACGTTGCTCTCGGAGAGGCCCGAAATCGCTGAAACAGGAAAACCTATCGAAATCGTCGTCGATATTAATCAAGCAAGTCAATCGTTGATCCAAAGTTGTTGTCAGGAGTTAATTGAACGCGTCGACGAAGTTTTAAGTTCAAGCAGTTGCCTAATCCAGGAGTTGGCTTCCAGTGGAGGTTTTGCAAAGCATGAGAGTTTTGAGTTACTGGACGTAACACCTCAACGAGAGCTCGTGACTTACCCGAGTGCCTCAGAGGAGGAGGTGTTGAACAGTGATGGCTCGTATTCGGCGCACAAGGATGAACTCGTGAATGGCCCGAGTTCCACAGTGGATGGATTGTCGCTGGATCATGCGAGTAATGCTGCAAGCCCGACGATGGACAATGATGGCGAATCTGTAAATTGTGAGTCGGCTATGGATCAATTCGTGACACGACGATATTTGGATGTGGCTGTACGGAAGTTGGAGTCGAAGATAGATGATCACTTCACCAAACCAGCAAATAATAATGGATAAGATGACGACGAGAGTAGACAGTCAAGAGGACACGAGCCGAGTGGTAAATGGCCAGAAGTTAGAAAGTCAAAGTGATTCAGGGGTCGATTGTGGATCCAAGGTTCCTGTTAGAGATTCAGCGCCCCTCAAAGATTCAAATAATCGTGTATTTAAGCGACGTCGCAGGAGGTATTGTAATAATTTGAAGAAACCCAGCGACAGTACAATTATCAGTGACGAGGCTGTACAGAATTTAACTACGGAGTACACCAACGGTGGAAACGCGTCGAGAGAAGTTAACACATCGACGGTCAGTTTAGATTCAAGTTACCAAAAGGACGGTTCGAGTGATGCTAAGTCAAAGTGATTCAGGGGTCGATTGTGGATCCAAGGTTCCTGTTAGAGATTCAGCGCCCCTCAAAGATTCAAATAATCGTGTATTTAAGCGACGTCGCAGGAGGTATTGTAATAATTTGAAGAAACCCAGCGACAGTACAATTATCAGTGACGAGGCTGTACAGAATTTAACTACGGAGTACACCAACGGTGGAAACGCGTCGAGAGAAGTTAACACATCGACGGTCAGTTTAGATTCAAGTTACCAAAAGGACGGTTCGAGTGATGCCAAGTCAGAAGTTGTTAAAACGAGGAAACGTCGTAGGAGGAGACGATCCTTCACGAAGACTAAGACATCAAGAACGTCGTTGGTTGTGAGCAACGTCGTCGATTTTTCTCAAAGCCCTGTATATAATCGTTATGTACACAACAAAGTAAATCCTCGAAAGAATGTGCGGGAAAATAGATTCGATAGTAAATATGAATCAGCAAATCATTTTGTAGGCTCGCATTGGGAAGCTCTGTGTTGTTGTAAGAGCGACGTACCGCGAGGGTTGGCGCGTAATCATAGAATAGACTATTACCCGGTACCTTGCAATTATCCTTACACATTGTCGCGAGGAAGGTCAAATTATGATTTAAGTAGATATAACAATAGTTTGTATTATAGTTAATTTTTCTTTTGAGCTGGAGACACGGGTGTGCGTGGTGATTGATCGTGCGGCTTATGAGTTCGCGTTTGTTTTCGCCCATGATTAATTTTTAGTTTCTAGTTATGATTGAAAATCATTCGGTGAGTATTAAAAATTTTTAATCATCCTCAATCTTTTTTAATCGTGAAAAAATGATCGAATTTAATCACTGGTTATGATTGATTATGATTCGGTTAGTATTAAAAATTTGGAATCATGTTAAATCATTGCAAATCCTAAAATACTTTCTGAATTTTTGTTTCTAGTTATGATTGAAAATCATTCGGTGAGTATTAAAAATTTTTAATCATCCTCAATCTTTTTTAATCGTGAAAAAATGATCGAATTTAATCACTGGTTATGATTGATTATGATTCGGTTAGTATTAAAAATTTGGAATCATGTTAAATCATTGCAAATCCTAAAATACTTTCTGAATTTTTGTTTCTAGTTATGATTGAAAATCATTCGGTGAGTATTAAAAATTTTTAATCATCCTCAATCTTTTTTAATCGTGAAAAAATGATCGAATTTAATCACTGGTTATGATTGATTATGATTCGGTTAGTATTAAAAATTTGGAATCATGTTAAATCATTGCAAATCCTAAAATACTTTCTGAATTTTTGTTTCTAGTTATGATTGAAAATCATTCGGTGAGTATTAAAAATTTTTAATCATCCTCAATCTTTTTTAATCGTGAAAAAATGATCGAATTTAATCACTGGTTATGATTGATTATGATTCGGTTAGTATTAAAAATTTGGAATCATGTTAAATCATTGCAAATCCTAAAATACTTTCTGAATTTTTGTTTCTAGTTATGATTGAAAATCATTCGGTGAGTATTAAAAATTTTTAATCATCCTCAATCTTTTTTAATCGTGAAAAAATGATCGAATTTAATCACTGGTTATGATTGATTATGATTCGGTTAGTATTAAAAATTTGGAATCATGTTAAATCATTGCAAATCCTAAAATACTTTCTGAATTTTTGTTTCTAGTTATGATTGAAAATCATTCGGTGAGTATTAAAAATTTTTAATCATCCTCAATCTTTTTTAATCGTGAAAAAATGATCGAATTTAATCACTGGTTATGATTGATTATGATTCGGTTAGTATTAAAAATTTGGAATCATGTTAAATCATTGCAAATCCTAAAATACTTTCTGAATTTTTGTTTCTAGTTATGATTGAAAATCATTCGGTGAGTATTAAAAATTTTTAATCATCCTCAATCTTTTTTAATCGTGAAAAAATGATCGAATTTAATCACTGGTTATGATTGATTATGATTCGGTTAGTATTAAAAATTTGGAATCATGTTAAATCATTGCAAATCCTAAAATACTTTCTGAATTTTTGTTTCTAGTTATGATTGAAAATCATTCGGTGAGTATTAAAAATTTTTAATCATCCTCAATCTTTTTTAATCGTGAAAAAATGATCGAATTTAATCACTGGTTATGATTGATTATGATTCGGTTAGTATTAAAAATTTGGAATCATGTTAAATCATTGCAAATCCTAAAATACTTTCTGAATTTTTGTTTCTAGTTATGATTGAAAATCATTCGGTGAGTATTAAAAATTTTTAATCATCCTCAATCTTTTTTAATCGTGAAAAAATGATCGAATTTAATCACTGGTTATGATTGATTATGATTCGGTTAGTATTAAAAATTTGGAATCATGTTAAATCATTGCAAATCCTAAAATACTTTCTGAATTTTTGTTTCTAGTTATGATTGAAAATCATTCGGTGAGTATTAAAAATTTTTAATCATCCTCAATCTTTTTTAATCGTGAAAAAATGATCGAATTTAATCACTGGTTATGATTGATTATGATTCGGTTAGTATTAAAAATTTGGAATCATGTTAAATCATTGCAAATCCTAAAATACTTTCTGAATTTTTGTTTCTAGTTATGATTGAAAATCATTCGGTGAGTATTAAAAATTTTTAATCATCCTCAATCTTTTTTAATCGTGAAAAAATGATCGAATTTAATCACTGGTTATGATTGATTATGATTCGGTTAGTATTAAAAATTTGGAATCATGTTAAATCATTGCAAATCCTAAAATACTTTCTGAATTTTTGTTTCTAGTTATGATTGAAAATCATTCGGTGAGTATTAAAAATTTTTAATCATCCTCAATCTTTTTTAATCGTGAAAAAATGATCGAATTTAATCACTGGTTATGATTGATTATGATTCGGTTAGTATTAAAAATTTGGAATCATGTTAAATCATTGCAAATCCTAAAATACTTTCTGAATTTTTGTTTCTAGTTATGATTGAAAATCATTCGGTGAGTATTAAAAATTTTTAATCATCCTCAATCTTTTTTAATCGTGAAAAAATGATCGAATTTAATCACTGGTTATGATTGATTATGATTCGGTTAGTATTAAAAATTTGGAATCATGTTAAATCATTGCAAATCCTAAAATACTTTCTGAATTTTTGTTTCTAGTTATGATTGAAAATCATTCGGTGAGTATTAAAAATTTTTAATCATCCTCAATCTTTTTTAATCGTGAAAAAATGATCGAATTTAATCACTGGTTATGATTGATTATGATTCGGTTAGTATTAAAAATTTGGGATCATGTTAAATCATTGCAAATCCTAAAATACTTTCTGAATTTTTATTACTAGTTATGATTAAAAATGATTCGGTCAGTATTAAAAATTTTTAATCATTCTAAATCTTTTTCAATCGTGAAATAATGCTCGAATTTTTTTCACTGGTTATGATTGAATATGATTTGATAAGTATTACAAAATTTATATCATGTTGAATCATTAGGAATTCTAACATACTTTATACATTTTTGTCACCAATTATGGTTGAAAATAATTTCTTTAGTATTAAAAATGTGGAATCATTTAAAAATTTTTGTAATCATGAAATAATGCTAGAATGTTTGTAACCAGTTATAATTGGAAATTATTTGATTAGTATTAGAAAATTTGTGATTATGTCAAATAAGATAAAGATGAACGTGTAATCCAAGGCTGAATCATCATTCAAGTCAAATTCGTAATAGTAAGTGGAGGTTATTATTACTATTTCCGAGGTCGATTGTCTATTCCAAGAGGGCCCTCTCCGGGGTTTTCACCTTCGCGGACCCATGAATTAAAAATCTAGCAATCCTTTCGTTAGGGAAATTCATCTGTTATCCGAACCTCCGATAGTCCAGCTACCAAATTCTAAGATTATATTTTTCGGACATAACACGAACTTCGAAAAAATGACGGTTTTCTTGAAAAAACTAAAATATTTTATTGTTCTTTACTTCTGAAAATTTTTTTGAATTTTTTTCTAAAAACTGCATTTAAAAACAAGAATAAGCAAAGAAAAAAAATGCCCAAAGGTCAATTTGTGTTAAAGTTATAGCAATTTGAGAAAAAAAGAAAGCTTTTTTTTTTAATTCGTAACTTTTTTTGGGTTGGGTAAAAAAATCTGAAAAAATTCAGAAAAATGTTATTGGTAGGGTAGAAAATAATACCAAATTTTAAGCCAAATCGAAAGGGGTCGAAAAAAAAACTCAGTAATTTGGCATGGAATGCCCCATATATATCTATATGTCATCACATATGTTCGTTTTAAGATTATATATAATTATAGAAAACTATATGTAACAGGGTAAAATTACCCTAAATCGATAAGTCAACGGATATCGATAAATAGTCGACTTGGCACTGGCGTGCCTCGATCTTCGGGGCCTGCCGTGTAGTAATTAAGAGGGGGTGAAATGGGTAAGTATACGAGAACCGGCGTGTGAGAATCAGAAGAGGTTTGATAACCAGCCACACCGGTCATCGTATAGGAATACAGGTAATTAGTTATTCGCACGTTCATTTTTGGAACGCTGCGATAAAAATTATTAAGATTGTCCTTTCAATCTTTACAGGCAAAATACTAACTTTTCACTGTTACAGGAATTTATCAATTGAATTGGAGCCGGATCCCCGGAGTAAAATAAACGGATACCAGGAAATATCGAGCTATACTTGTCCAGGAAAATTCGTAGGATTTTCATCGAGAAAAAAATAACTAAGGTACCAAATTTTATTCTGCGGGCGCAGAGTGGACCGCGGTTTGCACTCGGTCTACTTTACCTTTTCTCAATCTATTTTTTTTTATTTATATAAAATTTTATTAATAAATAATAGTTGAACATTTGCTAGTTTGGATTGAGTGATTTTCCTGGGGGTTTATACCCGAGAGTCACTCAATCGACTTTGCGGGAAAAATTTAACAACTAAAAAAAAAATTAATCAATTAAAAATAATTAACATCTAAAAAACTCGCTTGATTTATTGTTATAATTTTTATAATAATTAACGCGAGGAAAGTGATTAATTTGGTCGTTTAAAAAATAATCGTCAAGCGTTTTACTCGTGGAATTTTTGGTCGAGCGTCAGCACATTTTGTGTCGCAGTAAATTCCAATACCCAAGGTGAAAGACAACCGAGCTAGCGAATGTTTTAGCAACGAATTTGAATATTTCGACGGTTGTCGATTTTTTATAAATTAGAAAAATATTGAAATTTTTATTGAAAATCATATTAGGAACTAATTGTTAAATTTATTCTATATTGAAAATCAATTTTTGCGTGACAATTTAATTGGGGATTAAGTCCGTGAATTAATTAAATTAAATTTTGTTGCAAATCAAAAAAAATTAATAGCGTGGACATTAAGTCCAAGGGTTCAGTTAATTTGAGTAGAAAATTTTGTCACAAGAAAAATTGGTTATGCGTAATTAATTTACATCATTAAATTTGTGTTAATAATTTTGGATTTAATTGTAAAATTTATATCGTGATTATTATAATTGTCAAAAAAATTTAATTAACCAACTATTGTTATATTATTAAGACCATGACAATAAGTTACTCAGGAATTTTAATCTACTTAATATTTTAATACAGAATCAAAATTTACAACAAAAATTTGGAATTGAATGTTAGTTCAAGTTAATTGTTAATTGATATTTTATTGTTCAATTAAAACTAATGGTTGAATAATTTAATTAAGGTATTTTACCCAATTTAATTGAATTCTTTTAAATAAAAATTATAAAATAAAATTATTCAAGTGTGTGGGTTATGTGTGTGAAGAATTGTACGGGTAATGTGTGATAGAGAGCGTTAATAGTGTTAAGTTGGTCCAGGTTAGCCGTTAGTTAGGCTAGACGATCTCTGTCACACTGTTGTCTTTGTGCAGAGTAACTAATAGTTCTGGTTAGTCGTTAGTTAAAGCTTATATTAATTGATTGTTCTGGTTAGCCGTTAGTTAGGCTAGACGGTCTCTGTCGCACTGCAGTCTTTGCGCAGAGAGACTCGTTGGTTCTGGTTAGCCGTTAGTTAGGCTATAGTTAATAAGTTTTAATAAATTATAGTGTGAGTGTGTGATTGAAATTTAGCTAATCTTTTATAAGTACTTTTTGTTAATTTCTATTGTTAATAAAAACTGATCAGATTGTTAATTAATTATTTATTATTCAGCAGCAACCTTCCTCCACTCTCTCTACCCTAAGAAAAGAATTCTCAGCTCTGGACCGGTTCCAGGAACCGTGATTAAAAACCCTGGTGGCGCCCTGATAATTATATTGTTTTGTTAATTTTGTTAGTTCAATTTTTCAATTGATTAGGGGCCAACCTGAACAGGTAAAACTGTTACATATATATGATTATATATAATTATATAAAACTATATATCATTGCATATAATTAATATATATCTATATGTCATTACATATGTTCGTTTTTAAGATTATATTGGGAAACCAGCCGGGGGAGTGGCTTCTCCTTGCGGCAGAAGCAGTTATAGTACGAGATCCCGCTGCAGGATTGGTGTGCTCATCGACTTTTTGTTTAAAACCAAATTTTTATGTTTATTTATAGTTAAGAGAATATATATTTACTAGGGTGCCTATCAAAATTTGGCCGCCATTATTTTTAATTAAATTATTTTTAATTGATTTTTGGTAAAAAATTTCGTTTATTTATTTTTTAAATAAAATAACGTCTACATCACGGTAATTAAAATGAAGATTCTAAAAAATCACGGTTGCCGTTGCGCACCTGGCCGCACCTCTTTGCAGCCAGGTGTAAACAGGTATGATTTCGATAAATTTATACGTTTATAACCTATTTTTATTAATTATATGTCAAATTGAAGCTAATTTTTTTCTATTAATTATCATATAAGGTTGCTTAATTAAATCTGGCCGCAAATAAGGGTTACTGGCTGTTAAAGATAATAAATATTTAAGGTAGAGTGAAAGAGAGTTAGCGCGTAACATCATTTGTCAGACGAGGACAGCGATTGCCGGCTGTGCGACGCTTTTAAGCCATTGCGCATGCGTCGAACGTTAGTGTTCTCAACCACCGGGGAGTAATAGAGACGACTTATAATAAATACTCCAAAAAATATGTAATTTTTTTCAAAATGACAAATTTAAAAATTGCAACAAAAAATTAATATTGATTTCATACATCGACGGTCTAGTTAGCAATTTGTCTTACTCCTTATTTTTTAGAGGGTGATTTTTTTAACATTTTGATGAAGTAATAATCCAATTACAAATTATTTGAATGATTCAAACTTAAATATTATATCTCTATTAGATATTAATGATTTTAAATGGTTTTTTAAAATGATAATAAATTTTGAAGTGATTGTTTTTAATTAATATGTAACAGACAATTAAATACTTAAATAAAATCTAATAAAAGTTTTGAATAATACTTTCGCAATAAAATTTTCTTTTACTTAAGTCACCTTGGTTTTATTTTTTTATTTTTTAAATTAATATTAAATATCGACGTTCTAATTAGCAAATTGTCTAACTCCTTTTTAGAGAATCTTTTATTTGTACGAAAAAAACAATTACTTCAAAATTTATTGTCATTTTAAAAAACCATTTAAAATCATTAATATCTAATAGAGATATAATATTTAAGTTTGAATCATTCAAATAATTTGTAATTGGATTATTACTTCATCAAAATGTTAAAAAAATCACCCTCTAAAAAATAAGGAGTAAGACAAATTGCTAACTAGACCGTCGATGTATGAAATCAATATTAATTTTTTGTTGCAATTTTTAAATTTGTCATTTTGAAAAAAATTACATATTTTTTGGAGTATTTATTATAAGTCGTCTCTATTACTCCCCGGTGGTTGAGAACACTAACGTTCGACGCATGCGCAATGGCTTAAAAGCGTCGCACAGCCGGCAATCGCTGTCCTCGTCTGACAAATGATGTTACGCGCTAACTCTCTTTCACTCTACCTTAAATATTTATTATCTTTAACAGCCAGTAACCCTTATTTGCGGC
Source organism: Cotesia vestalis (assembly GCA_000956155.1). Taxonomy (NCBI): domain Eukaryota; kingdom Metazoa; phylum Arthropoda; class Insecta; order Hymenoptera; family Braconidae; genus Cotesia; species Cotesia vestalis. The sequence continues at coordinate 2,948 of JZSA01006602.1, read as the reverse complement.
CAGATTTAATTAAGCAACCTTATATGATAATTAATAGAAAAAAATTAGCTTCAATTTGACATATAATTAATAAAAATAGGTTATAAACGTATAAATTTATCGAAATCATACCTGTTTACACCTGGCTGCAAAGAGGTGCGGCCAGGTGCGCAACGGCAACCGTGATTTTTTAGAATCTTCATTTTAATTACCGTGATGTAGACGTTATTTTATTTAAAAAATAAATAAACGAAATTTTTTACCAAAAATCAATTAAAAATAATTTAATTAAAAATAATGGCGGCCAAATTTTGATAGGCACCCTAGTAAATATATATTCTCTTAACTATAAATAAACATAAAAATTTGGTTTTAAACAAAAAGTCGATGAGCACACCAATCCTGCAGCGGGATCTTAGACTATTACTACTTTAAGACGCTTTTTTAAATTAGCTGCCGTGTTTTTATATTGAATCATGTATTTACAAGTTTTTTTAGAATAGAGTTTTTAATAGAAATGAAATAAATAATAAAAATCTCAATTAAAGAAATTTGTGAATTTGCATGGTACTGAAATCAGCAGATAACGTGTCAAATTTTTATTTTCTTAAAGAATTAAATTAGGACAAAAAATATATTTTAGAAATGTTTCACTTTCATTTCTTTAAAACGTCTACATGTTAATTTTTTTTTATATTTTGTTTTTCTTTTTGTAAGAATCTGTTTGTTAAAAAAACCTAAAAATTGACATATGTCTGTCACTTTCAGCATCATGAATTTGCAAGTACTAAGCCCAGTCATAAGAATTCTTAATTACTTAAGAATTATTCATGTAACTTATTTTTATTACTGTAGTTATAAAATTGCAACTATAATTACGATTCTTAATTTTACAAAAATATTTATTAAGTTATTTAAGCAATGTAAGCCTATCGTATTACATTGTATTTTGAAAATTCACAGCTTTAAATTACTGTTTTTCTGTGATTACAACAATATTTATGTTAATTGGTATAAAGTCATTTTTGATGAAATGTAATGAACACACTCTCTTGGGCTGTGTAACTTCATTTCAGATTTTTAATGCATTTTCCAAGCTAATAGACGGTTTATAACTTTATCTTCAACAAATTTATTTTTTATCACCACAGAACTAGAATTTGCCGGAGGAAAAGTATAAAATCAAACTGTATTGTTCCTACTAGACTTGCTAATGACATTAAAATCAGTCGACGTTCAACAATTTTAGATTTTTTTTTATCAATTAAATTAGAACAAAAAAAATATTTTTATAAAATTGCACGTATAATTTATAAAACGTTCTACATGTGAAATTTTTTCGATTAATTTTTTTAATGAAAGAAATTCTAAAAACTTTTAGATATCGGCTAACTTTATTGTCATTACTTGCTATTACACCCATAGACGCAGCAGAAAGTTTTATTTATATTTTCTAGTAGAGGAAACTCAATGATTAAAAATTTTTGGTCAAGTGTTAAAGTTGATATTATTTTTAATAGTAACTAAGCTTACAGACAATCATTAATTACTTAACATTTTAAAAAAGAATTTCAACAATTTTTAATTACAGCTTCGGCATATTATATGACATTAGATGTTTGTACTCGACCTACATAGAGTAGTTCACATTTGATTCGCCAGGTGGCGTATTTAAGTGGATGATTTCCCAATATAGTTATATAAGACTATATACAATTACATATAATTTATAAATAACTATATGTCGTTACATGTGTTTTTTTTTAATATTTACTCGATCATAAATATTCAAGTTGTCATCAAGAAAACCTGCGGATATAATCAAAAAGCGATCATTTTCATGGGCTTCATAATTAATTGAATTTCTCAACAACGAATAAATTTGTAACTCTTGAGCTTGTTGATCATGATTAGTTTCTTCTATCTTACATGTGAGCATTTGTAAACCCGCGCGTGACGGTTTTTTTTTCTATGGAAATAATTATATATCGTTATATATAATTATATAGGGCCATTTTTCATATATAATTATATGTGGTATTATATATAATTATATCTAATTATATATAACTTTTTTTACCCGGGAATGTAGAATCGAGTGACTATAATCGATGTTTGTCATAATTTTAGAGATAAAATATTATTTATTTATACTTTTTAAGAATTTTTTATTGTGATTATTTTCATATAAATATAGTCAATGCAATAATAATTTTATTTCTTAATTTTTAGAAAAAAAAATGTATCGGATTTTTACAATATTATGTAACAATTAATTATTTTCTAAAACACTATCAATTATAATATGCAAAATTTTTATACTTGCCTGCTATATCCAATAACTTGGTTGTTACTTTGTGATAATTAAATATTTTCCCACTTTTCCTATTTTTTATTATTATTGTTGATAATGGTACCACCAAATGTTTTTTACTATTCATGCAATGTTATAGGTTACAAACAACCACTGCTTCCGAATTAATCAACACTGTTCAATAAATGTACTATGAAATTTTTTATTGATATTAACGATGTAAAAATTCAACATATATTAAAATTTCAATCATTAAATTTCCTTCAAATTGATAACAATACCATGAAAATCCGATATAATTGCGATTACGTTGAAGAGACGCCAACTATAAAATATGGAGGTTAAAATTCGTTGCTCTTGCCCTCCATACCCTCCTTCTATGCTGGGAATTTAACGGCGCTTTTTTACGTGGCGCTGTGTGTTTAGACAACAAAAATTAAAAATACTGATTTTCTGTATTACCGTCTTTATGTCTGATTATTTAACATATTTTAATTATGTAAATATAAATAATTGAATTGTTAACTTTGTATCGCAATTAAATATTAAATTAAATCAATAAAAAAATATGCGTTGATAAAAAAAGAAATACTCGATCTGAGCTCTACCTGATTGCTAAATCGACCAGGCCACAGAAGAATAAGTCATAAAATTC
>JZSA01006599.1:0-11947 GCA_000956155.1 Cotesia vestalis | reverse complement strand
AATAATAATAATAATAATAAAGCAACCAATAAAATATCTCGGAGCACTTAAACTAAAATCCACTAATTGCAATCGCCAATAATTATAATCTCTATTGTCTTGAGGCTGAGATAAAGATCAGAGGTGAAGCTGAAGCCAAGATTGCTCCAGCATTAGACATCAGGCATCGCCGATCTGTTGTAGCAGACCACAGAAGCTAGAAGCTATAAGCTATAAGCTATAAGATATTCTGCAGGATTCAACTAATTACCTGCATGTTCAACGGACCCTCCATTGTGGTAAATGAGATGAAAAGCATTTCCATACCTATAGCCAGGCTTCACGTGCTCCGCATTCCATAGACATATTGATTTTGTCTACTACAATTTATAGATTATAATTACATCCATAAATTCATCTCATCCCACTGAATATGTTTACATCTTCGTAATAACGGCAATCAATATTCTACTAAACATTATATCAAACAGCCTAAATGTTTTTGGGCTTGGCAACAGCCTCTTTTTTTTTTTTTTTTTTTTTTTTTTTTTTTATATGTGAATTTTTTTTTTCACCACAGATATCACTGAGTATAATCTGGAATGATATCCAGTGTCATCTTATTCTTTCCGTGCACCGAGAGAAAAATTTTCTTTTTAAAAAAATTAGCAATGTTGTAATAAGAAATTAATTTATTAAAAATTTTATCTCTTAGCTGAAAAATTCAAAATTTTTCTTATAGTAGCTTTTTTTTTTAAAAAAAAATTTTCGAGGTTTGAGAAAAAAAATTTTGGATGAAAATTTTTAAGTTGTTTATCTAAAATTGTTTTTTTCCAAATCAAAAAAACTTTTTTTCAACAAATTATTCAGTACTTTCAACAAATTAATTTCTTATTCTAAAATTGCTAATTTTTTTCTCTCAGTATCATAATTAATTAAATTTATAAACATGACGTCGCTTATCATAACTTTGTATTATTTTTAATTTTTAAAATACTTATAATTTTAGTTTAAATTAATCACAAAAGAAATTTTTTTTAATAATAAAAATGAATTGAACAAATAAACAATTAATCATTTTAATATACTGAAAAAATATAAATATTGATAAATATTTTAGTAAAGTGAAAATACTGGACATTTAAATTTGTGTCAAGGTTAGCATGACCTGAAGCGTTAATTTTATCCACTGAGGGTCAATTTTAAAATTAAGCAAGCACTTGATACATGTAAACAATTTATTTCAAAAATAATTATTTATATAAAAATAATTCTTTCTGGTATTGTTTTACAATCGATTATTGAACAGAGAAAACAAACGTTTCACTTTCGTACACTTTATACACAATAATATTCTAAATAATTTCCAGCTGAATGAAAATGTAGAAAACCTTCTTTCAAGAGTACCTATTGCTCTCCACGAAGCAGTTTCTAGATTACTTCATAAAGATCCCGAGGCAAGACCCATAGCGAAGCATCTTTCGCTCATCAAGTACTTTAGGTAAATACAATTTATAAAATAACGATATTTGAATTTAACATTAAAACATTAAATACACATTTAAAATTTATAAAATAAATTATGCCTTATTTTGATACTGTTATTTCCAGCGATCCTTCAGTGCACGCGCTTCAATTTCTCGACGTAATAAACATGAAAGACCCAAATCAGAAGGCACATTTCTATAGAAATACGCTCAAAGAGGTGCTTCCTTTTATACCTCTGGTAAGAAATTGAAATTTTCCCCTTAAATATTCACTACAGCACTTGCAAAAATTATTAATCTTTTTGCCGTCAACGTCTAATCTTAAATTTAAACAAAATTAAATTGTAGAAATTGTGGTACCAACATATCTGGCCTTATCTTCAAGCAGAATCAAAATCCCAAGAAGTATTTGCGTCAGTACTGCAACCAATGTTATTCATAATTCAACAAAGTAGCACTGAGGATTATGAAAAAATAATCTTACCCTCATTCCGTGAACTATTTTCGAGTCCAAGGTCCGTTCAGGGGACAGTCGTGCTGCTAGAAAACCTCCATGTTGTCTTTGAGAAAACTCCGAGTGAAATAATTAATGGAGAGATGCTTCCAGTACTCTATTCATCATTTGAGAGTCCAAATATTCAAGTTCAAGTAAGCTAAAACTTATTAAAATTATCTTCAACAATTATTGCTAAATGGTGGGCTTAATTTTGTCCATTAGGCAGCGGCATTTGTCGCAGTATCAAAAGTGTGTGATTATATTGACGAAAATTCGCTGAAAAATATCGTGTTACCGAAGTTAATGCAGGCATTTGAGGGTAGCACGACAGACTCTCGAGTCTTAATGAATTGTCTCTCTAGAATTCTTGAACAATTGGATACTCAGCAAATAACCGACGAGGTATTTCCTTTATTGTGGGAGATAAAACTACAAGAGCCAGATGCCGTTTTGCGGGTAGTAAGTAAGTATGGCTCAATTGCAAACTTTATTCCTCAAGCGAATCTTACAATCCTCTAATGGATTAAACTTGGCCTATATTTTTCATTCTCTGGTATTCTCTGAGTTTAATTCACAATTTTTTTCCAACGAGTAAACTATTTTGAAAAATTACACCTCCATTAATTTAAATTTAACTCATCTAAATATTTTTATATAATATAATTTAGTGCTCATTAAAGTATTTATTAATTTATCTTTATCCCTGCGCATGCAAATATTTAATTTCTGTCATTTTTCGTCAACTAAGTGGCCAATAATTTTCTTTTCTTTTAATAATTTTATATTAGAACTCTCTTTAAAATTATTAAAAATCTTTTAGAAATATTTTTTTAACTTCCCGCTAAGAAAATTGAAAATTTTCAAAAATTGGGGAGTTATTGATTTTATCCCGGTTTTCCAAAGTCGAGTTTTCAACGGATGTTGACGTTTTGAAGTCCTCGGAAGCTTCCCCGAATGTTTTCGCGATGATGTCCGTATGTGTGTGTGTGTGTGTGGCCGCATGTAAACCTCTCATAACTTTTGAACGGCTCCACTGATTTCATTGCGGTTGGCGCCATTCGAAAGGGCTTGACCAAACTTAGATTTTCAATACAATTTGGACCGATTCAAACCAGTAGATTTTGAGAAATCTCAAAAAAAATATTTTAAACGAGATTTTTTTGAAATAACTTTTGAACGGCTCTACCGATCGATTCCAAAAACTAATCAGCTCTTAAAATCAAAAAACCACGTCGATCGCGGCCAGACCGGTCAAAATCGGTTGATTCGTTTGTGAATAATAGTTGTCGAAAGAAAACCTGAAAAAGTGTTTTTTCGTAATTACTTCGAAATTTTTCGTTCGATCAATTGAATCTTAAAGGTTCTTCATGAGGCTTCAAAAACTGCGTCGAATACCGCAAATCGCGTAGAGATCGGTTTATTCATTAAAAAGTTATTGCGGTTTGAAAATTCCAAAAATACTGTTTTATTGAACTTCTATTAAACGTTGAAAAATTACAAAACTTTAAAAACATTTATAGAAAAGTTTTGAAATAAGTTTTTTCAACTCTAAAACTTAAAATTTCATCTCAATTCCAAAGTATATTTCTTCATTAGATTTCTTTTTTTTTTTTTAATTTGAAACTAATTCAACATTTAGTTCTTGACAATTTAGTAAATACTTTTGCAAATAAAATATTTATAAAAAAAATCTTTCACGAGAAATAAAATAAAACAAATATTAAAGCCATAAAAACTTATAAACTAATAAATATATTTTTCTTCAAGACATTTATAGGCTTCTGTTGAGCAACAAAAAATACGGACTCTCGATAAACTTATTAGCAACCAGAGTAATGCCCATTCTTCTCCCAGTCACCGTTAATCCGTCCCTCAATATAGATCAATTCACGGTGCTAATGGAGATCCTGCAGGACATGCTAACGCGTATCGAGAGAAACCAAGCGAGCAAATTAAAATTGTCGATGTCAAGCCCAGAGCGTCATCGACCACTGAGACACCAATTTAGCACCGAAAATATGCACGTTCCACCATTTAACATTCCTGGATTGCGCATTGAGCAGAGAAAGACGTCGTCTGCTGAAGATATGGTTCGTAAAACTTCTATTGGTTCGATGTCGATGACTGCTTCTGCTGAAAACATGACAAGGAAAAATTCAATGTCTGGTAGTATATAACTATAATCAATAATCAACACATTAAATTTGGATTTATACGGCTAAATCACGCAATACAATATACACTTACCTTGAATAATGAATCAATAGGTTTACTGGGTGGTTGGTGGTTTGGTTCGTCATCATCAGCAAACGAAGGTGGTTTCCTACGGGTCGCCAGTGCCTTCCCAAGTCGTCGACTATCAGACAATACTCTTATGACACCCAAGATACGTATTGCGCCGTCATGCTCAAGCTCACCTGGAGGTACTCCTGGTGGAGGGTTACCTATTAGACGTCATTCCAGTACGGGACCACAAGAACGTCGTGGCTCCAATGTCAACCTATCACCTCCAACGGTAATTATTGTTATTGTACTACACGATATATACGTCAAATGTTAGATTATAATTAATAGATTCCCCAATCTAAATAGCAGCTTGAAATTATACACTTTTTGTTGACTTAAATCTTGTAGATAATACAATACAATACAATAACTTTCATAAATTCTCATAAATTAGAACACAGATTGCTTTTTAATTAAATGTCTTTTACTGTTTATGCATTTTATTATCGCTAATATCTTGGCTAAATAAATTTTTAATGGAATCTTTAAAAAGTTTGGAAAATCCAAAAGTACACGCCTCATAATCTCATTTTCCAGAATAAAATTTATTAAAATAAAATACACTTGCTTTTAAATCTTTCGCGCCATTGTCTACCCAGAAAAGAAAAGATACTGCGCATTTATTTTAAACGAACCTTATTTACATAGATATAGATATACAAACGATTAGGGGATTTTTAGTTTATTGCTAATTATAAATAAGCTACTTTGAATTAGACCGTGATCTTCAAAAGGAATTAGTTTTGAATCATACTGAAGCGTATAAAAAATAAATGGACTTGATCAGTTGAGTTTTTCGGCAGTTATCGTCATCACGCCAGTTTTCACATATACATTTAACAGCCGAACGTCCACGGAACGATTTTTTTTATTTATTTAAAAATCAAAATGTCTTTTAAAAATGTAATAAGTGTTTTTCCATTATATTTATATGTAAATATTGTTCTACAAGTACGATAGAAAATAAATACAGACAATTTTAGTTGAAGAAATCGATTTTTGTAAGGCAAGTGTAGAGCACAACCTCATCCACTTCGCTTATAAGGCGTGCAGTTTAGACTATTTTTAAGATATTAAAAGTAATGGTCCATTAGATGTTTTTTCTGCAAGGTAGTTGTCATGGTACAATATTGTCAAAAAATTAAAGATTTTACGCGCCGCAAAAGTATATGAGCTTGTAGTTAAGTAATCCATAATTTTTACGCGACTGTACCCGTGGAGACGCAACCCAACCAATTGTTTCTGTCCGACTTTCTAGATATATACTTTTTCGTCAATTGTTGAACTTTAATCCATTTTTTTATAAATAATTAGATGGTCAAAATTTTTTTTTAAATTTACAATAAATACATTAAAAGACTATCAGTTTTTTGAAAGTTTCTGACCGATAGTTTTTTTTTATAACTAAGAAACGTATAGAATTGCAGAGAGCGTATGCAATCAATGTTAAAGATTACATTTTTAATTGAATTCATCTCGGGTTATAGGTGGTCAATCGACTTCAAATTTTTAGGGTAATTGTATCATCATGTTCTTAAAAAGTATAAAAAAATTTAGAATTTTCTGATGGTATGCCTTAACCACGACAACTACCTCAAGTTCAAGTTAAATATTTTGACTCGAAAAAGGATCTAAAGAAAGATTATCTTAATGATACCGCAAAAAATTCTAAAACAAATTAACAATAAAGGAAAATTATACATTTATAAAAGCAAAAATACTACTTGATTTAAGAAAAATATTTTTTTGAAAATTTAATTCTTGTTTTGAGACATTTAATTGTCTTTCGTAAAAAAAACTTCAAAAATGGAATCAAGAAAATAAAACTTCAGGAAAAAAAGAAATATATTTTTCTTCAAGAATTTTATGATTTTCTAGTGAATTACTCGGATTTCTATTGTGTTTTTAATCATCCAAAATATATTTTAGAATGAATTCAAGTAAAGTTTTTATTTTTACCAAAAAACTTATTTTTGAATCAACGATATAAAACTTTTCACTAACTACAAAACTATTTAGTTTTCTTAAAAAAAAAAAAAAACTTATTTTAAAATTAAAAAATTTGATTGTATTTTTTCAAAATTATTTTTTTTATCAAAAAATTTTCATTTGAATCAAATAGTTTATTTATATCGTGTTTCTTCTCGGATTTTTGACGCGTTACAACTCTAATAACCGAGACAAAGGAAGGACTAATTACAAAGGATTATTATTATTATTTAATTTAGGGCGGAATGCCGGCAACAAGTAACAGTGTACCATACCTTCTGAGCTCGAGTATGACAAGTATTCGTAATTCCCGTCGACCATCAGTGTCATCAACAACATCCCAACAAGGCTCGGGTCTGCTGCAGCAATTTGGCACCGGCATGGTAAGACAACTACCCCCCATCTGCCTGAACCTGAATGGGCTACCAACACCACCATCACCACAACTACCACATCTACCAATACCACCACTCTCTCCATCAATCCAGCCATTGGGACAGCCTTCCCACTGACCCTTGGTTAAGATGTAAGAATCTTCTGTTTCGTCTCTCAGACAAAACTCCTAACCACTGTCTAATTTTATTTTTATCATTTTATTATTTTATCTATTTTAATTTTATTTATTATTTGTCATATTTTAATTTTTTGAACCTCTAAATTGATGTGATTGATGCGATCGTTGAAATTGGCATACTTTATGATTGTATGTGTTATTATTGATGAAATTAGCATTTTATTTAATTGGCTTTGTTGTTACGGGATATTATCATTTCAAAATTTCGTCTGTTATTCTTTGGTTGCAGTGCCAGTTGTTCTCTGGTCGGTCTTAAACAAGTGGCTCTGTGGATTTTGCGGTGTTGGTTGGTTATCAAGCGTGCATATTCATCAATATGTCAGTACACACCAACATGCTATTACAATCATCACAGTAGTAATAGATATTATTATAATAATAATAACATCAACAACATTATTAATCATCTTAATATCAAGAATAAATACGCGACACACTGGCATTTCCGCATTGATACGTTGCAGAATCAACGGGGTAATTGGGATCACTATTATCCGGCGGATGATGACATTACGCCATCAATGAACCAAGTAGCTATTGTCGTGACTATTGATGGATCTTCCGGATCATCATCCACTGAACAAATACGCCCGCAATAATAATTATTATTATCATTTACACTTAATACTTTATACTTTCAGTATTGTATATACCGACACATACATATGTATTATATACAGTCAGTCATATCATTTTCGATTTTTTTAATTGGTAAAATTATATTTATATTATTATAAATTATTGTTATTGTTAGGCGCGTAAGAAAATCGGGTTAAATAAGTTTTCTTATTTCTTAGCACTGGAGAATTTTTAGTTTCGAAGAGATTAATTTAGTACTTTCGGGATTTGTTTCAGGAAAGAATAATACACAGCAAAAAATTTTGCGTCAAAAAATTTTGTATTAAATATTTAACACTTTTATGTGTAAATTTAACATTGATTGTGTTAAATTAACACAGAAAAGTCTTAAATATTTAACATAAAAATTTTTGACGCAAAATTTTTTACTGTGTAGTCTTGCAAATTTTTTTAATGTTAATGATAGTTTTTACTATTTTAAAAGATTTTTAATTTTAAAATCACTAATAAATGTGAAAAAAAAATTTTTGAGCTTTATTTGAGAAGTAATTGAATCTTCAACGTTGGAAAGTAAAAAAAATAAATTTTTAAGTTTGACATACAAAATTTTTATACTTTTTTTCAATTTTTACGACTGATAAAAAAAATTATTATTTCGTGAATTTAGCAAAATTAGGAATTTGTAAATAACTTTAATGAAAAAACAAAACTTGAAATTTTTTGAGTAAAAAAATTCTTCGCATTAAAAGTTATAAATAAATTAAAAAATTATAATTTAATAAATTGGAAAAAAATCAAAAATATTTTAGGTTTTGAAAACTATATCAGCTTTTCATTGATAATTATTAATTACATTTGCAGAAATATTTATAATTGCTCAAAAATAGCTTCTCAAAAAATACAGATAATCCAACATTTTCTTACTTGTTTTCAAGTTTCAAAAAAATTTTTTGTTCCAAAAAAAATTCATTCAAATTTTGATTAAAAAAAATTTTTTTTTGAATAATCCAAAAATTCCAAGACAATAAAATTTTGATTTTTCCCTAAAATTCAAAATTCTCCATCGTAAAAATTTGAAAAACTTTTTTCCGCCGATACCTTTATTTCATATCAAAGCGATGATATTATTTATAATTATAAAAAATTAACTTATCGTTTTATATACCCGTATATTAAATTGTGTGAGCAAAAAATCATACGTGAATGTTTATATATTTAGAAAAAAAAAACATTTTTCAATAATTGGATTGAAATTTTAATTAAATAATTTATGATATCAATTCTAAATGAATTCCTTAAAATTAGTACTTTAAATAATAGAATTATTTTAAGAAAGGACAATTCTTGTGCATAGCACAAGATTTTATTTATAATAAAAATAAAATAATAATATATAAACGAAATGCAAAGAAAGTATAGTTTGGAAAATGCCGAGGTAATTTACAAAAATAAAAAAATAAGTAAAAGACCATAGAAACTCGGTTATTAACTTGAATATATACTTGATAACATATCCTCGGCCTCGTCCAAAGATAATATTTTTTTTCAACAATAGACTTAATAACAATAATAATAACAACAATAACAATAATAATATTAATAATAATATAATGGAAAAAGATAAGAGATGATTATATGAAATAATAAAATAAGCCGTGGCAATATTATCTAACGATTACAAAAAAATATATCTAAATATATATTCTATATAAATTATTTCTTCATTAAAAAGTCTAAGTCTAAAACTTATATGACAGTTAATATGGAGTGAATAGAGAAAAAAAAAAAATATTAAGTAGAAAAGGCCAGATCTTTTCTGACTTGTCGTCTAAATGTCAATCGTCAATTTTTGTCTACTTTAATTACCTAATCAAATTGCATTAACAATCACTACTTCTAAGATTAGATTTTATACTAGCGACGATCGTAAATTATACGAGGGACACTTTTTAATCTGGACTGCAATAACTGAAAGTTTTAGTGAATGTTTTTGGATTTGCTGCCCTCAAAACTTCGAACAGTTGATTTTGCGATGACCGATCGATTATTTTTTATCTACAGAAATTCAAAAATTTAAGTAATTAATCAGATGATACTTCAAATTAAAGTTTTATATTTGAAAAAAATTTTGTTCTAGTTGAGCAACAATTTTTTTAATCCTCCACTAAAAAAACATTTACATAAATAAAAAAAAAAAAGTAGCGTATACTTCAAAACAAAATTTGATTCCTTCCGTAAATGAATTTAAAACAAAATATTCCTACCATGTATGAATCACTAGGTTTTAAATATTTTCACACATAATAAAAATTTAATTAATTCATTTATTACAAAAGCTTAAATAATAATAGAAAGTTAATTAATATTTTTTTATAACAAAAAACTTTTCTTCTTAATAATTTACACAAAAATTCAATAGAAGTATCTTAAATAAATGCCCCAACACATAAACTCAAATTTTCTTTATTTATTTTATTCTACAAGTACACATTTTAAAGAGGTGTGATAGCACCTGTACATCGAACCAATGTAAAATTAATGCTTAAATGAATTCTCGTGATTAGGATTAATTACATATCGATACATACAGTGCTAAGGAATTATTTTAACTAAAAAAATTAAATTACATTGTAAATTTCTAAACATAAAATTATGAAAGTGACGATATTGAAAGTCTGGTCCTAGATTGCGATATAGCAATTGAAATTTTTTCTACAATTTTTTCCATATATGTCTTAACCCGTGTAAAAAAATCGTCTTAAAATTTTCGTTTGTTTAAGATTTTAAACGTGACACAAACCAAGACTTTTTTAAGACGCCAAAAAAAAATTCTGAGAGGAGATTTTTGAAATTTGGTTCTCGAATTTGTTATGAAAATTAATTTTTAGACGATTTTACGACTTTCTAACCACTACATTGCTGAGTACGCTTTTTTTAAATTAAATTTGAAATTGTTGAAAATTTATTATCGGACAATTTTAAGATTTTTTTAAGACGCTCCGTTTTAACGTTCCGGAGCTCTGTCGCTGTTAGCTCATCTTAAAATAGTCTCGAAAAATTTTTTTAAAACTTTTTCAAGACTATTTTAAGATTTTTTTGAGACTATTTTAAGATTTTTTAAGATAATTTTAAGATTTTTTAAGACTATTTTAAGATTTTTTTGGGAACTATTTTAAGATTTTTTTGGGAACTATTTTAAGATTTTTTTGGGAACTATTTTAAGATTTTTTTGGGAACTATTTTAAGATTTTTTAAAGACGATTTTTAGATTATTTCAAGACTATTTTAAGACTCTCTATAATAATTTTCCGGAGCTGTCGCTGTGAAATCGTCTTATTTTTATTACAAATTTGAGAACCAAATTTCAAAAATCTGTTCTCGGAATTTTTTTTGGCATTTTAAAATAGTCTTGGTTTGTGTCACGTTCAAGATCTTAAACAAACGACAATTTTAAAACGATATTTTTTTACACGGAAACCTGTGATGATGCAATCAAAGAACATAACTTAAAAAAATCAAATTTTCAATCGAAGCCTAAAGACTGTTACAAATCTCGGTCATCATCGGCTAAGTTCGATTGTTCGAAGAAATAAAAAGAAACACATAATTTATTTTATCGACGCTAATCAAATGCTTTAAACTACACTGGCCTTTTAATAATATAAATAATCAATGACCTTAATTAAACAGATGACTTAGCTGCAGTATAAAATATATTACTGACTCACATAAGGTCACAAATAGACCGTTTTTGTACCTGTAATGATACATATAGAAGACAATTTATTTATCTACCGGACGTATATTTATAAATATATTAAAGTATCTAATTGGTCTAATATATGGAGATATTTATGAAAATATATATTATTCACAAAGCAATTTCATTTTTCGCATTGTGCAATACGAAAATAAACAAACAAAAGTTTCGTCAGTGAAAGATATATTAACTATTCAAGATTAAATGAATGATTATAATCAATGTAAACAATATTAATAATAAAAAGAGGTGCTGGTCGCCGAATTCAACACGATCGTCTCAACAAAGAGTCTATAAATATTTAATCAAAAATTAAATAACAACTCACTTAATCAAATTACTGCAATCATAGTATTATAAATAATACCAATAACAATAGCTGTGCATTCAATTTAGTAAACAACTTTTTCCATTGAGTAAAACTTTACAATCAATCCTCAATTCTTAATAGGAATTCTAAGTGGTAATTGCATAATTGCTTTCATAATCAATTCTTTATACTCTAGGTTTTCAGTAATGTAACTAGACACTTAACTATTTAGTTGCATGATACATAACATGCACAAGCGAGAAATAAAACAAACGGTGGAATTATACAGCCACCTGTCGGGCAAATGACTAATCAATTTTTTCCATTTCTATGCATTAATGATTCATGTGTTAAGCGTTTGAAGACTACAAAATTAAGTGTCCTTAAAATTTAAGCGAATAACCACGTACAGCTGAGATATTTGGAGGCTTTTACCTTGTATTTTTGTTGTTTAGATTTTTAAGTTTGTGTTTTTTGAGTGCATTTG
>JZSA01006597.1:0-17656 GCA_000956155.1 Cotesia vestalis | reverse complement strand
TTTTTTTTTTTAATTAATTAATTTTTATAAATACTCTGCCAAATATTTAGTTTATATTTGTATAATTGAATTAAATTAGTTTTAATAATTAATAATTTACATTTTTTAGAACGATAAGTGTATCAGATATTAATTTTTAAAAACCTGATAAAGTCTTAATAAATAAGATATGAAAGATAGTTATTTAATAATTAAAAGCTATCATTTTGTTTTAATTTTTAGTGATATAAAAAATTATTTTAACTTAAGAGCCACAACTAGTGTGAAATTTTCAAAAAATCGTAACTCGGGAAATATTTAATTTTTTTCTTCAAAAATTTTACTGTATATTATTAAAATATGCATTGATATACCCTTAAAATTTTTAAATAATTCATACAGAAGTTTTTTTTATTTTAATTCCCAAAAATTGCCTTTTTTTTAGGCTGTCACACTGGTTGTGTGACCGTCTTAATTTATTAGATTTAAAAAATTTTTTGAATAAACTAAAAATAAATACCATGATCAGTTGCAAAGCAATCGATAATATTCATATTATCCCAAAGAGCCTGTTGATCCTCAAGAGTTCTTAACATGGGCCTGACTTGTCCTTTGGCGTGACCAATACGCTCTAAATCTTCAGTAGACAAAAACAAATGATGCGGACAAACTTCACAGGTGACAGCGAGGCCTTTTTCTTTGGCCGCGCGAATAATCTGAATTTCTTCCTTCCTAGCGACGTGACAAACATGAACCGGTCGGTTGTGAAGACTAGCGAGAAGAAGGACTGCAGCGGTGGTTTGTCCTTCCGCATGTACACAAAGAGGATAATTCTTTGGCCAGCTTTCAAAGTGCTTCACCCAAATGCTTAAGTCTGTAAGCTTCAGGGTCGTAAAGGTCTCATTCAGGTACATTTTCAACCCCGCCGCAAGGGGCGCTATTTCAGGGCTAATGGTGTAATTTTCAGAAGAGGCTCCCAAAAACAAAGCGTAATCGCACCTTGCTCCCAAAGCCGCGCGTTCTTTGGCAATTGCAAACGATTGATGATCTACCACAGCAGGGTTCGTGTTAGGCATCGCGCAAATTATGGTAATACCACCAGCTAAAGCTGCTGCTGTGCATGAAGCAAAGTCTTCTTTCTCGGTAGCACCTGGGTCTCGTGCGTGCACGTGGATGTCAATGAAACCCGGGAGTTTTATCATTCGTCTTGATGATAAGCAATCTGTGTGTGTTTTCATTCTTGGTGCTTTGCCTCCCAACTTACTGATGGCCTAAAATTATTTATTAATTTGTGTAAAACAGATCATTTATTACATTAGAAAATCTAACGCGCTTTGCGCGCTTCTGTCAAAATGTTTATTATCGACAATTTAATTAATCAATATTTTTACAAATTTTACTCATTAATATTTAACCATTGCCATGGTAACCATTTCTATGGTAACCGTTGCCAATGTGGTCACCATAGCAACGAAAAGCGACAACAATAATAAAAACATCACATCAACTTTTGAATAAAAGATATTAATAGTTTAATTAAATTAATCAAAGAAACTTACGTCAACCAAGAGCTTAGCACATTTGACGTCAGTCACCAAAGGTACTGAATAATCAACAGCGAGTCTTCGTGTTCTGTACCCATGGGTCATAAAGTTTGAAACTCTGCGAGCACCTCCATTGCGCATCGGTAAATTAATTACCAGGTCAAAATGTTTCTTAGAGAGAAAATCGGCTAAATGACGCAATTCACTGGGACTCGCGTCTTCGTTGACATCAATATTCTCAAAAGTCCATTGCACCGGCTCAACCTGTAATTAAAATATTAAAAAATATGATACTATTGTTCTCAGTATGTTTAATAATAAATAACATAAATAGTTGTAAGATTATATTTATTGTATAATCATGAGATAACTGAGATTAGATTTGGCAAGAATTTGAGTCATCGCTTGGAATAATTTTAAAACCTTGGAATGTTTAATAATTTATAACCAGCAATAAAACTATTTTTATCCAACTTGATAATTGATATAACAATGATTTATTTGCATCATTTTACCCAAGGGATCATTGAGTAATTTTTTATTTGCTTTTAAATCTCGGTTATCATCTAAAGAATAATGATAACTGAGGTCTTAGCAATTGACATCACTGAAGTGTGAAAAAATTAATTAAATAATTAAATTAAAGGTGTATAAAATATATCTTTTTGCTATAATTTATTATAATTTTTTTTTCACGTAGCCACAGATTTTTGTTTTTCGCTATTTTATAAATGACTGAATTTATATTTGGTGAAATTTCCATTTCGCTAATTTCATTAATATCATTTTTTATTTGCGACTAATTTTATAAATTACATTATTAACTAATTTTCAAATTTATAGTTTATAAACCTTCGAGTTTACAAATGGCTATTTTCCAGTAAACTTAAAAACATACTTAAATTAATGACCACGATTGTACATATATAAAGTTTTGAACTGTATGTATTTTCTGAATCAGCTCGATGAACTGAGTCAGGAAATAGTAAATTTTTTCAAAAGTTCTACCATGAAGACAAATGCAATAGTTAGATTTCTATGAGATCTACTAAAAATTATACTATAAATAGGGTAAAAAATTTATCACTTTTTTTTTTTAGAAAAATGCCTTTTTCTTTTGCTTTTCAAAAATTTTCTAAAAAATGAAATTAATCACAAGACTTGGATGTAAAAAAATATTCGTGATTTCAAAGTACTGATTTTTTGCAATTACCAATAGAAAACTTGCTAATTACCTTTCAAAACGTCTCATAAAACACATTAAGACACATGAGCGAGTGAATCTTAATAAAACATGTCATTAATTATCTATTTGACACTTGAGATTCAAGGGGAAATAATATGAACATCGCAGCGAATTGAGAAGAGCGATAATGAGCAAGACTCGGGCGTAATACTGTAGTGTAAATTACTTCGAAGTTGTAGTTCAGTGCCAGCGAAAGGACGTGATATCTACACATTATTGACGTTTTCTTGTTAATTAACACATGAACTGTACCAGAATATGACAGTCAGCTTATTATCGCACACGTATCGTATGCATATGTGCGAAACAATACTTCATTAGTGTCATTCACTTTACTAATGCCAGTCGCCCGACTTGATTTCATTTTGTTGTTACATTAGATATATATTGTGATCCAGTTGTTTGCAAAATAAATTTTTGTTTTTTCGGAAAATATCTTGGATAATGAAGGACTGCATATTTTGCGACAGCCGAGTGGTAATTAAATTCAGCAAATCCACTTAAGCCGTTTGAACAATTGCTGCAAATACATTAGCGTCCATTCGTTCATTCATTTGTTCTGTGATGTGCATCCGAGGGAAAACCACCAAGAGTATCTACTGCGTTTACTAAAACATTCCTTTGTTGAATTCCACGCGGTTTTATCGAAATTCTACGAGATTTATTGATTAACGTATATTCATACCGCGAATTTCTTTGGTAAGAAAAGTTTATTATTATAATAATTATCATAATGCATGCATGCTTTGGATACTTGGTTTTCCATTAATTAAATCTTTAGGTTATTAATTTTGGGCGCCATTTGAATGAGGCTAGTTATAGTTGACTGCGAATATGGGGTATTACTAAAGGCTATGAAAATAACATGTGTTTCAGTTTAATTAAATAAATAAAATAAAATGGGTCATCAAGGTTGTTGTATAGTTGATTGCAAAAATACTAGTAGAAATAGTAATTGTAAATTTTATAAGTTTTCGGTTGCTAGTTGGAAATGAAATCAGCGAAATAAATAATAGTTTAAAAAAACTAAAAAACACGCTTTTTATAGAAAACCAAATTTTATAAAATTATAAAACCTTAAATAATAATTACTATTTTGTAAAAGTTTTAAGTACTATTTCTACGTTTATTCTTAAGAAATATCGATTTATATTGTTTATTTAATCCCGTCTATAACTTAGCTTTTTAAACTTTCATATGTTTATAAATTTTTTAATTGTTACATTAATAACAACACGTCATTAAGATCATCTTAGACAAATTAATTTTTCTACTAGTGCAGTTATAAATAATATTAATAATAATAATGTAAAATAATGATCTTACAGTATTTAACAAAAATTGTGGCCAAGCTAAGACAGTATCAATTGGAGAAATCCAAGGAGAACCCAGAAGAACTCCTTTCAGTTTACTTTGAATATTACTACATTTTTGAGCCTACAACAAAAAAATATTTTATCAGGTATTTAATGAACACATATATTCGCTAGGTGCCTGATATAA
The DNA here is from genome assembly GCA_000956155.1 of Cotesia vestalis. NCBI lineage: Eukaryota > Metazoa > Arthropoda > Insecta > Hymenoptera > Braconidae > Cotesia > Cotesia vestalis. The sequence continues at coordinate 13,384 of JZSA01006597.1, read as the reverse complement.
GGCATAGTGGGGGACACAAAACTGATGTCCGCTGTGGACAATACAGAACTAAGGGTGGCTCTTTATTACTAGAGGCTATGAAAATAACACGTATGTCAGTTTAATTAAATAAATAAAATAAAATGGGTCATTAAAGTTGTTGTATAGTTGATTACAAAAATACTAGTAGAAATAGCAATTGTAAATTTTATAAGTTTCCGGTTGCCAGTTGGAAATTAAATCAGCGAAAAAAATGGATAGCTGCTGCTCAACATCTCTCACATGTTCAGCCAGGACTAAATTTTTTTATCCTTTCTTCAAGTTTCTGGTTAAAAAACAACATTATGGGTAATAGGTTAAAAAAGAAAAACATAAATTTAAAATACATTCGTAAACATATAATTATGTTAAATAGAGCTATTCGTTATTTTTTGTCTAATTTAAGATTGATATATATTTAATATTAATACTGATTTTTCATTCAATATTAATTTAACAATAAACACCTTGACAGATTTTAACACTGCTTAAAACCTAATTCACTTGAGACTTGTTTTAGTTATAGTGTTTATTTTCCTTACTATTTTCAGCTAACCCAAGAAAAAAAATTTTTATTTAATCTACATTCTGTGTAATATGTCACATTTTACATAAAAAAAAATTTTTTTCAAGTTGATTTATTTTTTTAAATAACTATTTGGCATCCAATACATGTAAATTTTCTCAAAAGAGCCACCGTAAGATGTATCGTTGATAACAGTGAGTTATCAACATAGAAATAAAATCACATTAAATTAACATCCATAAATAATTAGGTGACTTGATTGAATTAATAACTCAAATACTGCTTCAATAAACTGAAAATTTTTCAACTTTTCCGTTGCCGTTTTTAAATTCACTCTTCTCATGCCTTTTATAATTACACTAGAAATTTGAATAGCGCGCTACGCGTGCGCCTAAATTTTAGCCAATAATGAATCGTGGCCCATTTTTTGCGAGTTTCGACCTTTGATTAACTTCAAGACTATCATGTATTTTAATTTAGAGGATTCCTTTGGTTTTAGAACATTCTGGGTTGCCAAGTAACAAATAAATATCGTTGTCATTTGATTTTTTTTGAAACGAAAAAAATTTATTTTTTCCATGCTAACTTGTTTTATCCATTCGAAAAAATCAGGTTACTTCTTTAAATCAATACTTTAAATAATTTATTGCGACTGCTGAATTATGCAATTTCTACTTTAGAATATTCATCACCTCTCTCAAGAATTTCATTTTTTTTTCTTGGATCTAATTACTTATAATAAGCAACAGTTTCTTCTACTTAATAAAAGCATTTTCGAGTTTATTGCAGTTTTAGGTTCAATCAAGAGACTATTTCATTAGAAACAGGAAAAGAATTTGTGAAAAATTTTACTAGAATTAAGAAAGTAAATTTCTCGCTTCAAGCATTTATTATCAAAGAAAAGATTTTCTTGAAAGAAGCTTTACTTAAATTTTCGTAAACAGTAAATAGTTTCGCTTTAGCAGATAGGTGGCGAGAATTAGTCCAAAGTTTTCTTGCTTAAAGCGGTAGGTCGATTAATTAAGTATCGTTTAATAGTTTAATTCTGTACTTCTTTTACTTGATTCATCTTCAAACATTCAACACGTTTATTTGATGAAAGAGATTTATAAATTTTATTGGTAACTACTTTTCACGATATTGATATGTCTCGATAGTTGTGGAACTTGAAAATTAATCCTCAGATTATCTGATTAAAGATTTTTCTTTTTAAATTAACATATAATTTGTCGAAATAGAATAGCGAATTTGATTCTAATTAAAAATTTATTGATGAAGTATCTAATCGCAAGAAGGATAATAATATGTCTAACTTGCTATAAACAAATTTTCACTTAACTTAATTTTTATTCATTAAATGTAAGAATTCACAATTAATATTTTCAAATTTTAAATATTTTCATCCAAGAGATTACTTTTGCTTCAAAGAAAATTCTTTCTCAGCAGTTAAGCAAATAAAATATTTGATTCAAGTAATTTTTTTCTCTGATTAACTTAAATCACATTGTTTATTTTTCAGGGTGCAGAAAAAAAAATTAATGTATCTAAATTGAAAAAATATCTTAAGCTAAAATATGAAATAAAGATAAAGAAGACTTGTCAGTAGTGCGTCATTATTTTCGCATTTGCGTCACTCGGATGTAAATGTACGGAATAGAACGAGTTCGTCTATATTTCCACTTATATCACTACGTATATTACTGTGAGTGATATAGAGAGAATGTATAGAGATATACACCCACAAACGAGGCAGGGGCGGGAAAGCGAGTAAGGATTTGAAAACCGCCAACGGCGCCGGTGTTTCATTTCCGAGATGAGAATGACAGAGTCATGAAAAGCAAGACATAAGAAAGACAACAGAGAGAAAAGATACATATATATATATATATATAGAAGCGCATGGTGTGAGAGGATGATGGAAACAATGCTGAGGATGTTGGTTGTCACTCAGTTGTTGGCTTCTTCCTTTATCTATCACTCTCTAATCCTCTACTCTATATACTTGTTTCTATTTGCCTGGTTCTCTAGATCTCTGTGGCCTCATCACTGACTGTCATATGCAACAACCGAGAAGCTTCTACGTGAAATAATATTCCGGCAATTTTGGGTCAATACACTAGATTTGTCTTTTTATCATTATTTATGATATTAAAGACATAAAATGCCATGTATTCAAAAATGCTTTGATGGGAACATTTTTTTTGTCTGCTCCTTAACTATTTTTATTATTAAATCCTTGTTTGTTTTCGAAACCGAGACAGCTTGCCTATTATCAAACAGATAATTTAATCAAGATTATCTTTAATCTTCAAAATTTTATTTGATGTAATAGAAATTAACAAAAACATTGAAATAGTCTAGAAAACCGGAGGCTGCACGCAAAAGATTAATTTTTTTTTTTACTTTAAGATCTTTTTGTGAGAAAATTGGGATTGTCCCGCCACTATCTCAGTCGACCAATCAACAACCGAATAAAATAGTCACAGAAGTGACGTAAAACGATACGACATCCGGCCATCAACTTTTTAGAAGAGGACTAGAAAATCAAACGCGCTTTGCGCGCTTCGGTCAGAATGTTTATTATTGACAATTTAACTAATCAATATTTTTAAAAATTTTACTCATTAATATTTAACTGTTGCCGTGGTAACAGTTGTTGTGGCAACTGTTGTCATGGTAACCTTGGCTATGGCAACCATTTCCATAGTAACCGTTGCTACGGAAATCGTTGCTATGGTTACCGTTGTCATAGTAACCGTTGCTATGGTAAAAGTTTCCATAGTAACCGTTGCTGTGGTGACTGTTTCCATAGCCACCGTTGCTATGGTAAACGTTGCCATGGTTACTGTTTTCATAGTAACCGTTGCTATGGTTACCGTTTCCATAGTAACCGTTGCTATGGTAACCGTTGCCATACTGGTCACCATAGCAACAAAAAGCGACAAAATTGGTGTGAGAGGATGATGGAAACAATGCTGAGGATGTTGGTTGTCACTCAGTTGTTGGCTTCTTCCTTTATCTATCACTCTCTAATCCTCTACTCTATATACTTGTTTCTATTTGCCTGGTTCTCTAGATCTCTGTGGCCTCATCACTGACTGTCATATGCAACAACCGAGAAGCTTCTACGTGAAATAATATTCCGGCAATTTTGGGTCAATACACTAGATTTGTCTTTTTATCATTATTTATGATATTAAAGACATAAAATGCCATGTATTCAAAAATGCTTTGATGGGAACATTTTTTTTGTCTGCTCCTTAACTATTTTTATTATTAAATCCTTGTTTGTTTTCGAAACCGAGACAGCTTGCCTATTATCAAACAGATAATTTAATCAAGATTATCTTTAATCTTCAAAATTTTATTTGATGTAATAGAAATTAACAAAAACATTGAAATAGTCTAGAAAACCGGAGGCTGCACGCAAAAGATTAATTTTTTTTTTTACTTTAAGATCTTTTTGTGAGAAAATTGGGATTGTAAATGGCGATCTAGCTGTTGCTTAATTATTTATATAACTAGACTTAACACGCTCGCTTCGCTCGCCTTCATTCTTTCAAAAATCCCGCTACTATCTCAGTCGACCAATCAACAACCGAATAAAATAGTCACAGAAGTGACGTAAAACGATACGACATCCGGCCATCAACTTTTTAGAAGAGGACTAGAAAATCAAACGCGCTTTGCGCGCTTCGGTCAGAATGTTTATTATTGACAATTTAACTAATCAATATTTTTAAAAATTTTACTCATTAATATTTAACTGTTGCCGTGGTAACAGTTGTTGTGGCAACTGTTGTCATGGTAACCTTGGCTATGGCAACCATTTCCATAGTAACCGTTGCTACGGAAATCGTTGCTATGGTTACCGTTGTCATAGTAACCGTTGCTATGGTAAAAGTTTCCATAGTAACCGTTGCTGTGGTGACTGTTTCCATAGCCACCGTTGCTATGGTAAACGTTGCCATGGTTACTGTTTCCATAGTAACCGTTGCTATGGTAACCGTTGCCATACTGGTCACCATAGCAACAAAAAGCGACAAAAATGAAAACGTCACATCAAATTTTTAGTAAAGAATTAAGAAAACAAAGAAAATTAAATCTTCCACGTATTTACATAATAAAATGGGTTTTTTTTAGTTAAATTTAGTAACATTGGAACGGTCGATTGGAATTTGTGCCTTTTCAAAGGTTCATATGTTTTTCTGCAATAAATTGAATATAGTCAATTTATTTTGATAAGTATGAGAATTACATTCAAAAAGATTAGAATTTAAAAAAGAACATTTTTTTACATAACAAAAATTTTTTCATTTGTTTACTTTGTTTTGAACAAGTGAATGCCCTTATAAAGGTCAAATATCGATATAATTAAACAGAGAATAAGGGAAATTTCATGACGGGTTAATAATTATCACAAAATGAGTTCGAATGATGTGATTAAATGCGGAGTAAAATTTACTCCCGATTTTTTTACCGTGTAATAATAAATTTTAAGGTAAAATTATTGTTTTAAATTCTGACGCTACAACCATCAAGTATTTACAACAATGAAAAATTTATTCATTAAAAAATGAATATTCCGACGGTTCAGGTGAAGTACTTTGTTCTTCTGTCAGAGATGTTATAAAATTATTGAAATATTATTTTGGTTATGTTGTGAATATTAAATATATTTGCACGGATGAAATTACCAGTGGAAGAGTTTACAAAAGCTCCATCGAGCTTACTGCATAAAACTTCCCTACCGGAGTCGAGTAGAAATGAAATGAATTCATATCGCATTGATTTCGCGATGCAATAACGCTTTGATGAGCATGGGTAATAATTATTCAAATGTATATTTGCATGTTACGATACAACTTTATCAACTTCACATTTTTCGAGCTATAAACGATAGACAGACAAAAGAGCGCTCTTTTTTGAGGTGTAGTCACCTTTGTTTAATTCGATGCTTTTTTTTTATGGCACCGATTTTGTGAAAAAAATTGTTTTACTTTGACATTTCGTTTATTTATTAACTCTATATTTATTCAATTTCGGCTGCCGAATGGACTTTTTTTCTTTTTAAATATTTTTCAATATAAATCCTCGCAAAAAAAAATGTTCAAAAAATTTTCAAAATGAAAATACAATATAACCTTTGAAACTTCTTTTACTGAATTACGTGTACTCTTATGTAAATAAAATGTATAATTTTGCCATTCGGCCACTGCCTTGGCATTGAAATCAATAAATAAATAAAAAATAAATAAATAAATATTATAAATAAATAACCTGACAAAATAAAGTGAATAAAAAAAATTAATTTAAAATGAAATCTTGTTAAGTTAAAATCTAGTTTTTCCATAATATAAAACCATTGAAATTTGTAATAATAATGTTCTATCGATAACAATATTTCCAACAATAATTGTATTTCACGTGTGCGGTGAGCTGCATTAAATTTTTTTTTTTAATTTTCTTCTTTAAATTTCAAAAAGTATTGCTAAGGTAAAGTACCCAGTAGTTGAACAGTTTTCAAAGTAAAACGTATTTGATCCTACTTTTAATATAAAAAGATATAATTATTAGTTCAAATTAGTGTTTTTCACGAAAATATTAACGATTTTGAATTGATTAAAGCGCAAAATAACGCAAATAATTGAATAATTATATTTTTACAACGTTTTTAAGATAGACTATGAAAGGAGTAGTAGTTGAACGATCAATTCTGACAAGCCGCAGTAGTTGAACACTCCGGGAGCAGTAGTTGAACAAGTAAAATATATGGCAATGGGCACACCATAAATTTTCAACGTTTCATTGAAATATCAAAAGAATTATGACATATTATTGATTAATATGAAAAATAACGCTGAGAATATTTAATATATTGATTTTAAAATGAAAAATATTTGTATTTAATTTTTTAATGACATTTTTTATAAATAACAAAGCAAATTTTCAATTAAAAATAAAAAAAAAAATCAATTCAAAACGTTCAATAATTTTTAACTACATTTATTTTTAGCTATAAAACTTATTTAATTTGCAATAATTGATATAAATCACAATGCTAATCACTAGTCTATAAACCTACTAGAGGTTAGAGTGCGGTTAAAATTACACGGCCGTAGCTTGTTCAACTTCTGGGTACCGCTTGGAAAATTTGGAGGTATAGTTGAACGCTAAAATTTAATATAAAAATTTTAGTTTATGTCTTTGCAAAAAATATATAATATTAAGAAAAGACTATTTTATTGGGTGGTACAATTTTTTTTACTTAAAATGATGAAGTACCGTTTTTTTTTCTGATTGTTCGGTTTACGGTTTAGTACCTTTTTATGAAAATAATAGCATCTATCGGCTATTCTCAATATGTCAACTTTAAAGTTAAAAAAAATATAATTTTTTTGATTTATAATTGAAAAAAACTTATAGAAATCAATTACTGTATCATTGAATAATTATAACATGTGAATATTACTCATAATATATATATGGATTTTCTATAACAACAATTCTAAAAGTCTGTTCAACTACTGGTCCCATTTTTAGACGTGTTCAAGTGCTGGGTACTTTACCTTATTACTAATAAATGGTAAAGCAGCGCCCTATCGTCTTTCGATAACATTACAGTTCGGTAATTCTTCCATGAATTTTACAGTAAATTCAAATAAAAAAAGTGCTGGTTCTTAGGAATTAACTTTTTCTTTATTATTATTATTATCATCAATGTAATGATTTTAATGATATGTTGTAACAAAGACTTATTTCCGTAGAAATAATGGTGTAAAGCCTTGAATTCTTCTTATTTAAAATTTCTTCTCTTCATTTACCATCTACTTAAATGAAGGTAAAGAGCACAAGAAAGGAAACTTGCTTGCTTTTTTCTTATAAGGATTTTGAAGCCTCATTGAAAATTCTTTGTGTATATAAGTAGACTGAGTAGAAGCTTATCCGTCTGGTGCTTTAAAAGCACGTTGTGCTTCCGACGAAATTAGAAATTCTTCCCCGGATTAGGATACTTTAAATTCTACAGAATTAAGACTGCTTCCTTACAATTTTTTATTTTTTACTTCGTACTTTATAAATTTTGAAATTTAAAATATTTGCGAAATGAACAATTGAAAAATATTAATATTCAAATTTTTCCATGGAATTAAATTTTACGATCAATAAAAAAGTAATTTCCATCGAAATTACATTTTAAAAATAAAAGTGTAAAATACAATTTTCCAGTTATAGAATAATTGTATTTCGATAATTTATGGGGAAAAATAAAAAAAAACTAGATGGCATAAATGAATACTTTGAATTTTTTTCGATATAATCTCCGATATGATGAATTTATTTTACAGTAGAATTTCGGATTGAAATAAAATAATTAAAATAAATTTAATATTCTCTACATTTCCGATACTGAATTCTTTTTTTTTTTAATTGTTCATTTTTTTATGTATTTTTCAAAAAAAAAAAAAATATATCAATAAAATCAAATAAAAATTGTGTTCAAAAAAATGAAATTTAAAATGGTTGACCCCACTTTTAAATATTTATCCAAACTTTCCGTTAATTTTCATTGCATCGAATAAATTTTTGAAGATTAAAAAATTTATTTTGATTGAATTATCTGTTGTACTGTTATATTATTTTAATATCTATTCGACATTAATTAATGGATTGGTATAATGAATTTTCAATCTTAAATTTTTTTTATTCTGTAATAATAATAAACACGATTTTTAAGAATTGAATATTCTTTAGGGACGTTTTATTGAATTTTCCATCACTTTAGAAACTCAACTAAGCCATGAAGTATTGAAAAAATTTCTTAAAGAAACGCGCAAAAAAGTATAATGATGAGAATCCGCGGTCTGGAGATCTGATAAAGGAAAAAGTTGTAGTTTGAGTTGAAGTTAAAGTTAAGTAATATGAAGAAATAAAGTTGAGTTGTTTCCTTGATCGCAAAGGTATGGACAAAACTACCTACCTACCGAGTTTATTTTCTTTTCGTGACCTGAGATACTCATTCATATATAGATAAAGCCGCGGCAAAGAAAAAGCGAAGGATTTTAAGAGTTTTAAAAACAGTTCGCGAAGAGCTGCACCAGGTTTCAGATAGTCGAGAGTAAGCAAAGTTAACTAAAAGGGTAAAATAAAGTAAAAATATATATTAAAAAGGGCAGGAATTCCGACCAAACGAGACGAGAGGCAGCCTTTATTTTTAGTGAATAAATACACAAAAATAAGAGTGAAATTATTGTAGGCAAAGGTAAAACGAAGTCGGCTTATTTGTTTGTGTATTTTAGAACTTATACACTCGCCAGATATTTAATAGTTCATTTTCAGCTTCGATAGATTCTTAATGGTTTCAATCTTTAAAAGTTAGATTAATTTTCATTTTTGAATAATTAAGAAAATTTAATTTTTTTTCAAGAATTCATCGATACTTTTTATTGCGCAAATTTTTACTCAACACAAAAAAAATTCAATTTTTATTATAAAAATTTAAGAAAAATAAAAATTCTGTAAAAAATTTTTTTTTTCAAAGAAAAAAAATAAAAAAATTTCTCCACATCAAAATTCAATTAATCGTTGAAAATTTAAAAAAAAATTTCCAACCACAACACTTGAAACTCACTATAATTTTTAAAAAAAATTTTTCTTCTCGAAAATCTCCAGAGACAGAGAATAAAAACTAAAATAATAATCCGAAATGTTTGTTTCAACAAATTTAATCCTCCGATTTACTATCGTCGGCGTGGTAACATTTTCTGTTAATTGGATCCATAATTCATGTCGACTTCAGCACCGTTCGGTCGTGTTCTATAAATTAGAACGACAGTCTATTAAGTCGTACTTCCGGGATACCTACGGAAATTTCTCCAACACGAACTAATTTTCTATAAACTGCTCTCTTTTTTTTTTCTTTTACGTTACCAAAAACAATTTAAGTAAAACCACCACCTAATTAATTAGCCCTTAATAAAAAAACACAATTTTTCATTTAAAAATCAGTCATTTATTACAATTAAAAAAAACTCAAAATTTATCAATAAAACCTTTTGCTATCAAAAGTTGTCAAAAAATTTACACAAAAGTCATTAATCACCACAAAAATTTGTCAACCAACGTGAACGGTGCATCAACGATCGACAGCCACTAAGTCCAGATGCGGGAGGTCTGCTTCGGGGCACTTCGTGTATCTCTCCAACATCGGCTTGAGAAGCCAAGGTTGAAAATCGACTCTACTAATAAAACGAAGCCAGTCTAGCGTCTTCGCCAAAGGTAGACGAAATATTGGAGTGATTACTAACATGTCGTCGATCATTGTACAGATCTTCTTATCATTAATTACAGACTTAAGTAGTGTCAAGAGTCTTCTCCTGCAGTTCATAGGCAAAACGTTTTTGTCAAAAAACGGGTAGCTTTCCACATCCGGCCAAGATTCGAGCTCTATAGATCCACATAGATCAAAAATCTGAACCAGTTGTTGAATTCTGTTCTTGCCCTCCATGATCGGCTTCTTTGTCCACATTTCGGGAATAATGCACCCCAGCCGCCATATGTCTGCTGCAATTCCGTGATGTCCTTTTCCAAGAAGTTCCTCAGGAGGAGCGTACCACATAGCAGGCGAAGGGAAGTTCCAATCGTGATCCACCGGAGTTAAATTCGGATAAGTAGCTAACCCAAAATCAGAAAGCTTGACAACCCCTGTACTAGTCATCAAAATGTTAGACGGTCGAAGATCTCCGTGGATGATTGCTTTATCGTGTATGTAATCCAGCCCCAATATCAATTGCCACACAATGCTTTTTATTTCCATTACTTCAAACTTGAATTCCGGGTGAACAATCAATTTTGAGAGGTTGAACGGACAGAATTCAATGATCGATAAAGCGGATGACGATTCGCGTTTTAGAACTAATGATTTTTCAGCGGAGTCACTGTAATCCAGAAGCTTGATGATGTTCCAATGGTTCAATGTTTCCAGGATCTTTGCTTCTCTGATCACAACTGGGTCGTTTGATTCTTCAATGTCACTTTGTATGGATATCTTCATAGCGAATAATCTTTTGGTAGTCCTGTCTTTGGCGATGAAAATTTCGGCGAAGGAGCCTTGTCCAATTTTAATCAGCTGTTCATACTTATTAATTTCGTGATCTGAAGACATTTTTAAAAAAAACTTTCCACAATGTTTTTGTGTGATTTTTAAGGAACAAGTACTGATTCACAAATGAGCACTGATTAATAGTCCAAACGTTTGGATATCGAGCTAATGACAGAAAATACTAACTGTAGTAGGGAGAATTAGTCATCGTTTCGTTAATATTATATTTCGGTGCAGAATAATCAGATTATACTCAAGGTTGGAATGCTTGAAATTTCATGAAAGAGATTTTTTTTGTATAGCTAAATTCCAACATACATTGAATATTGAAGATTTGGCATTCGAAAAAAATTCTAAAGGAACAAGACTCATTGTGTTTTGCTACAACTAATTATACTTTTCACGACCTTGGTATTGATTGTAATAAGTGATGATTTAATTCATGGTATTGTGATTTGTTGAAAATCCAAAGAAAATTCGATTGAAGAAATAGAATCAATAACTATCGATTATTTGATCAGATTTTTAGACTGAAGTAATTTTGATTTCTGATATTTTATTGCACACCTCATAACGCAAATATTTTTCAAATCAATATCATGTCCTTATGAAACTTATAAGGTAAGATGAGTAGACGTACATCATGAAAATACTCCAAATAATCAATCTTACATTTTATCAAAAATCATTTTATTTTTCTGCTTTGAAAAAAAAATTTATAAAAATTTATGTGGAGGTCAGAATGTCTGTTGCTATTTTTTGTTTGTATGTAATCACGATAACTCACGAAAAAAGTGACGTATCGAGATCAGGTTTTTTTTATTAGCTTCAGAATTTTAGCAACTGAGTTCATATTGTTGGAGGCGGTTTAATTTGATGTCATTTAATTGTAAATGACAAAAACTAAAGTCGACTGGCCGTAAGTATCTTTTATCTTCTTAATGTAATTTAATGAGTTTAAGCATTGAAACATTCATGTTCATGGAAATTTTGATATTTTAGCTCATTAAAATATTCATACCAACAATCTCTTCAAACAATAAAAGTTTGAATCCCAATTCGAGTTCTCCATGTTTAGTTTTCGGAAAATTTTTCAATATTTTACTGATTTTTCTATTGATTGTTCAAAAAAAAAATTTCCTAGTGAACTTAGGGTTTATTTACTCCATTTAAAATTTAATACGAAAAAACTCAGTTATCAGTAAACGAACCTCGTCTTTATTAATTTCCGTTAATGTTTTGTAAATAAAATATTCCATTTGAAATAACGGTAAAAACAATAAAAACAATGGCTCGAATGTAAAGAATTTTCCCCAACAAAATTTTCAGTCGATGGAAAATCAATGCACAAAAACATAAAATTTTTCCACCAAGTACTGTCGTGATTTTTTTATTCTCTCATTACTCTCAGGACCTTTTCGAGCAATTCGACTCTGCCGCTCTTTATTCTTCTATCTAATTTTTTCTTTATTCATTTGTTTTTCTCTAATTTTTTTATTTCTTTTATTTTGTTCTGGCTCTGGCTCTTGAGGTCGACTTTGTTCGATTTACTCTGGCCTTGCCGTCTGTTTCTTTCAGTGGAGTTTTTATAGCTTTTTTTTAACTTGGAATCGATGCATTCCTCAGTCTCGGAGGAAAAGAGGAAAAATAGACCCTCTTTCACTTGACCAGCCAATAGGATATCCTTCCGGCAAAACGGCTTTCTTTCCGTTAGAATTCAAACGACGTACTTGAAACAGATCTTATTATTGATTTCATTCCTTTTTTATGTTTCCGCATCACATTCTCTTTTTTGGATCTGTCATAATTCGTATGAAGTTTCTTGTTTTGTCAAAATTTTGTTCTTTCTTTTATTTACAACACTTAAGTCAACAAATTTTTACTTTTTTATCAAACAATTTGCAGAATTTCGTATTACCACTTCAAAGAATTTTTAGATCCAAACTGTAGTTTTTTCTATTATTCAGGCAAATGATAAATTCTATCTCAAAAATAGATCACGCAATTGTCTGAAAAAAATGGAAGTTATTCAACAGTAACCTCCTGAACTACTAAAATCAGAACTGCAACTTATCGCTTTTCGCAATTTTCCATTTTTTCAATCCCAAAAAGCAATGACAAAAGTGATGCATACACAGTAAAAAATTTTCCGTCATTGCGTCAAAAATTCTCCGTGTCAAATATTTTAGTGTCAAATATCTAACACTTTTTTATGTCAATTTTAATGGGTACTATAACATAAAAAATTTTCAAAAAAATCGGAGATGCAAAGGCAGAATGCTATCCGATTTGGCGTGGAATGCCCCATATATATATGGATTTTCTATAACAACAATTCTAAAAGTCTGTTCAACTACTGGTCCCATTTTTAGAAGTGTTCAAGTACAGGGTACTTTACCTTACAGCAATGAACCAAGGCGTAGCTTAAGATGATAACAGACACCTTGAAAGGACTTATTGCCTATCGATATCAATTGATCTATTTTGGTATTTTCACGCAATCAAACTCAAACTTTTACTCAAAATCTTGTTTTTCGCGTATTCCTTGGAACACAGTAAGAAATTTTGTGTCATTGCGTCAAAAATCATAGTTAAAAATCATCGTTTTGGCATAGAATATCAAAAACTTTATGCTTAAGCCGATATTTTCAATGAAAGTTGTACATTTAAAATTAATAAGGGGATAGAAATTGATGCGTCATACGCAACAAATTAATTTTAAAAATAGAACTAAAAAAAAA
>JZSA01006593.1:0-24774 GCA_000956155.1 Cotesia vestalis | reverse complement strand
ACACACAAACACACACACACACACGACATACGGACATCATTGCGGGAATAGTCAGGGAAGCTTTCTAGGACCTCGAAACGTCAAGATCTGATGAGAACTCGATTTTCGAAAAACGGGGTGAAACCAATAACTTTCCGATTTTTGAAAATTTTCAGTTTTCTTAGCGGGAAGTTAAAAATTAGGATAACATTTGACCCTCATTGCTATCTCTGCAAACTTCCCGCTAATCTCATACTTGAGTACTTAAAATTTCACTCATGACGTTAACTGATAGAAGTTTAATAAGACACTATTTTTAAAATTTTCAAACTGCAATTACTTTTGAATGATTAAGCTGATTTTCACGTGGTTGGTAGCATTCGATGCAGTTTTCCGAATCCTAGGATTAACTTTTATAAACAAATTTATTCAACCAAAAATTTCGGAGTAAGAATTTCGTGGGTAAAGCACGTATCAATTTTTTGAGGCCTCTCCCACTTCATCAGCTGCTAATTTTTCGAATTTTCATTTTTTTTTTATTTTTTTCTGTATTCTTATAATCCCATACAGGAAGCCCCAGAGTTGCACGACGGGGCCATGTCTGGGACATTATTGGCAAGCCCATCTTGGCAAACCTATATTGTCCCATGCCTGGTCCGTAACTGGGAAATCACCCTTGGCCATTCCAATGATTACCTACGCTTGGGCCAAGACTGAATAACCTAGCCTTGGCCAAGCCTACAGTCACCCTAATTTGGGCCAAGTTTGTGTAACCTGATCTTGGCCGTTGGATGGTAACTCTAACATCGACTAGAACTGAATGACCTAACCTTGTCCGTTGAATGGTAACCCTAACATGGGCCAAGACTGAATAACCTAGCCTTGGCTGTTGAATGGTAACCCTAACATGGGCCAAAGCTGAATAACCCAGTTTTAGCCAAATCTAGAATCACCTTAACTTGGGCTTTCAAGTCTCTATATTCAGGTGACATTATGACATGGCAACCTAGACTTCGGCCACGACTTGGCAATCTAGCCTTGGTCAACCCAATGATTACCCGAGTTTGAACTAGAACTGGGTTCCTCAGCCATGGCCATTCAATGGCGACCCAGACTTGAGCCAGGACTGAGCAACCTAGCTTTGGCCGACTCAATGATTATCCGAGCGTTAGCCAAGACTGGGAAGCCTAGCCTTGGCCGTTGAATGGCAACCCATACTTGAGCCAAAATTGGGCAACCTAACTTTCGCCATTCAATGGGAAATCCAAACTTAATTAATCATTAAGTAATAGAATTTGGAACAGTGAATATTTATTGCTGAACGAATATTTGATAGTAAATGCTAACATTGAAAATTCATTATTTACACAAAATAATGTTACATCGTCAACATTGATATGGTCTTAAAAAAAATTAAAATATAATAATTTACAATTGAATTTTTAATACTGATAATTTTAAACATTAAAATTTGTAATGTGATATTCAAAAGATACAAAACAATGTACTAAGTCGAAAGTGATGTAAGTACTTGACTTTTCCTTTTTTTTTTTTTAATTAATAAAGATTTGTAAAAAATAGATAATTTTCATTTAACACAATATCAAATAACATAAATTATATAAATAATACACCGTCACACTCCATCACGATACAGATTCAGCTTATAAGAATGATGAGATGTGCCTTAACTTATCGGTCGTACGGCGAAGGGGTTATTGGTCGGTCTGGCAAGCGCGCGGCTCATCAAAATTGAAACAAAATAATGACAGTTAAAAAAATTTTTTTTTATCTTTTCAACTAACAACTACTACAAACTAACAACTACAAAATAATTTAACCGTTTTATAGAATTTTCACTATTTTATATTCGGTAGAATCTGGCGCTGTTTCGTTCAAATCCGTTGTAAACGGAGCGCCAGGCTACCGACTGTGTTTACCGTAAGCAGAATGATTTTATAATCTACTTCTTTTAGTAAATGCTATAGTGGTGAATAAGCCTGGGATTGCTTTGGCTTAAAAACTTGGGCCAGTCTTGGTTATCATGCTTGGGCCAGTCTTGGCAACCAAGCTTGGCACCGTGTTATCACTCCAGACTTCTACCAAAACTGGGTCAAAGCGGGCTTACAAACATGGGCCAGAGATAAACAGCATTGCGCCAAGCGTAGCTCATATCTCGCACCGTCGTATTTTCCTGTATGGGATGTTAATAAATAATTCATAAAAAAATGGATAGTAAAAATTTTGATTGCCTTTCTTTTTATCAGCACTTTAAAAATTACATGAATTTCATGCTTCCAGACCAGAATAACCCGTTAAAAAGTCGAGATCTGATGGAAACTCGATTTCGCAGAACGGGGTAAAACCAATAACTTCTCGATTTTCTTAGCGGAAAGTTATAAATTTTTCCAAAATATAAACTCTCATTACATTTTAACTCAAAGTCACGTTTACAAGAGTTCAATAAATTTGTACATGCGTGAACTGAAAAAGATAAAAATTATACAATAATCATTTTGTCAGCCATTGTTGGTCTCAGGTTGCACCTCGAGAACGTCGTCGAGGCCCGAGTCTCATGCTGAATTGCATGTTTAGACTACCCCCGAGCCACGGTGACTTCTTATCTTAGAGATTTTCGTTTCATAGCTAGTAATGAAATCTCTTTTTGAACTTCTGAGAATATTTAGCCCGTATTAATCTTTAAATTTGGCGAAAACGTTACACCTCCCGACCTAAGAAACTTGCAGTGCTCCACAATGCTCTGCAAGTTCAAACTAAAAGATTCTATCGTCAAAATTATAAAATTTGAATTTCGTCCAAGTAGGTTGACCTGAATTTCTATTACAATCAGTTATTTAATTATAAAGTTTTGACGATCCAACTGCTGTTAATCAGCAGTACAGGTCGTTCAAATTTTTGTATGGATATCTCGTCGTGGATAACTTATGAGTTATGCACGAGAGATTGGTTATCAATAAATTATTGAATGATTAAATAATAATAGCCATTAACCAATGGTGCTTGATAGTATCTAATCGTTTGCGGTCATTGAAGCGTCCGGTTCAAAATAAGACTTCATTTTGGTTTAATCTGTTCAAAGGCTCACTTTATCAGGAGGAACTTTCAGCCGAACTTTAGATCTATCTACCTCAAAGTTCAGTACGCGAAAGCTTGAGCACTTCATTGTCGTCATTAACATTAGCTTAACATAATTAATTAAAAATTCAATTACAATTACACATTTAACTTGAGTTGAGTGTGCAAAAATTGTGGGATTATCAAAATTCCTACTGAAATTATAATTACCATTTAAATTTTCTTGAACCCTTGGTTGTGAACAATATTCTGAATCCAATAGTTTAAATACATCTTTACTGCCTGGGGAATAGAGCAACTTAATTTGTACTGGAAATTCACCGGTATTACCGCGTTCAACATCCCAAATTTTCCCGATTTCTAAAATCTCGATGTCTTCAATTGACGATACTGGGCATTTCGTCTTCGCGAGAACTCTCTGCTCGTCGAGACGGCCTATTTCTGTACCCCCTACGGTTCGAGTTGATCGGTTAAAATGAGCTCCTGAATTTTTAGTTTCAGGAGGCTCGACGACTAGTGCAGATTGCTCTATTTCCAGTGTATTTTCATTGAATAAAGACGTAATTTGACTCGAGTCACCTGATAGTACGGGTTTAATATAAGATCATTTAATTACTAATTCATCGGTTTGTTTAGAAATCGTTTTCCAATCGTTCAATAATGATTGGGGAACAAATAATGACTTCATAGCGGTTTCAAAATTCTGCACATTAACAAAATTAAGATTTTTAATCGCTTCCCACGCACACTCTTCAAATTTATTTCTAACAAATAATAAAAATGTGACTTGTTTCATCAACGGCAGCCGAAAACATTCTCTTTTACAAGAGCTCATAAATTCTACGACTTTTGCGCTTGAGCCGTTGAAATTTGGAATAAGTGCGAGCGCTTCCGAAACTGATAATTGCAACATGTTTAATATTTATTTATTTATTTATTTTAAATACACGTAGCGCCAATCGGCTATCTACATTATTATTATAAATATATTTAAAGTAATATCACATAAGGGGATTTAAACTATAATATAAATAATAATAACAAATTTTTTATTTTTTATTATTATTAGGATTGCACTTCAAGAGCGTTAATGAAAGAAAGCTAGAATTAAACAAAATAAATATTAAGCGATAGATATGATAAATGAAACTTGAGAAACTATATCCGCGTGTGGATGTCTAAATAATTTATGTGTAGGTTAGCTCATTAATATTGTATTTTTAAGCTTGGAGTAGTAGGTGCCCATAGAGTCCTCTAAGAAGTTGATACTGGAGCAGTGCTCATTGACTAGATTGGAGATTCTATTTCTCGGCCCGTGGAAGACGTAACTTCTGGTGGTCTTAGTTGTAATCAACAGCCTAGCATTTCTTAACCCTGGTCTCGGTTTGGTGAACTCGAATTGCTCGTGAATTTCTGGTGAGAATATTAGGCCGTCAATTATCTTGTAGAAGAACGTCGCGTCAGCCGCATGCCGTCGACTGAGTATACTATTGATTTTAAATTTGTTGTAAATTTCTTCCGTGGTCATGTAAGAGCCTCTTGTGTACAGATAGTACGTTATAAATTTGCAGAATTTCCTTTGGATTCTTTCCACCCTGTTGATTTGTACTTAAGTATTTGGTGACCAAATTATGCTGCAGTATTCTAGGATAGGTCGGACGAGGGAGTTGAAGCGGTGTACGTCGTTGAACTCTCGGCCCGTTCTCAATATAAATCCAAGCGTTTTATCAATGTGCTCAGTGAAATTAAGTCTATTGTCAATTATTATACCAAGATCCTTCACTGAAGAGACGTCTGTCAATTGGTGTTTATCAAGGTTATATAATGGTGGATATTGAGAGTTACCGCGGGAGAGACGCAGAGCGACACATTTATTTTTATTTAGATTCAGCTTATTTATTGCACACCAATTGTGAAGTTTGTTGACATCACGTTGGAGGCTATTCATATCTTCAACGCCGCTGATCCTTCTGTAGATTTTTAAATCGTCTGCATAGAGAAGATACTCTGACCCGAACTTCTCACCAATATCGTTGATAAATATGACGAAGAGAATCGGCCCAAAGTGTGAGCCTTGCAGAACTCCAGAAGTAGCGCAATCCTCATTTGACATGTGTTTATTCACTCGGACTTGTAAGCTTTTACCTGATAAGTAGGATCGTATCCAATCTAAGGCTTTACCTCGAACTCCGTATTGGTTTAGTTTGTCAAGCAGTGTCTCATGATCGACTGTATCGAAAGCTTTGGAGAAGTCGGTATAGATAGCATGGGTGCAGAGACCTTGGTTCATTGCATCCAGGACGTAATTCGTGTATAAATAGAGGTTGGTGGTAGTAGATCTACCGCCGATGAATCCGTGTTGCCTGGTAGATATTATATTTTGGAATGCGGAAGTAATCTGCGGTAAAACTATTTTCTCGAATAACTTGGATAATGATGACTGGATGCAGACGTGTCTGTAATTAGATACCTCACCTTTGGGTCCAGACTTGTGTATGGGGCTGATGAATGAGGCCTTCCACGCTGATGGAAACACACCTGATTCAAGTGATGTACTAAGTAAGTGAGTAATCGGTTCTGCAAGTCCAGCTGCGCAATTCTTCCGGAACTGGTTAGGCAATTCATCAGGACCTGCCCCTTTCCTTGAATCAAGCTTCCTCAGTTGTTTGTAGACATCATCATATCTTACGTTCAGCTCGGAGAGATTGACATCTTGTTCAGAGATACTACTGTGATTTATCGCAGTTTGGCCGCTGATGGTGTTAGGAAAATAAGGGGTGTCAGGTTGGAAGGTGTTCTTAAAAAAAGAAGCTAATAAGTTACTTACTTCCTGACCGTGATTGGCTATTGTGTCATTTCAGCTCATTGTAGAAAGAATATCAGTGTCACTTCTTCTTTTGTTCTTGATGAAGCTCCAGAAGCCAGTGGCGTTCAATGTAATCATTTGTTCAGTTTTAATTATATAATTATTGTAACAATTATTGCTAATGTTTTTACATTCTTGCCTTAGTTTACGAAAAGTGTTGTAATGATATTTGGAGTTGGTTTTTTTTATACTTAGTATGAGCTGCCTTTTTTTCCTTTATTTTTTTATCAGTTCATTTGAGAACCAGGTAGGGTAGTTATTCGGCCTTTTGTGATGTACAGGTACGTATAGCGCAATCCCTTCGTCGAGTTTATTATAGAACCAGTTGATTTTATCATCCAAAGCTTCAATTTCAAATAGTTCAACCCAGTTGCAGGACATATAATATTCATTTAACCCGGTGTAGTTTGCTTTATTGAAAAGTAACTTATGGGAGTTGTTTTTTTTGAGGTTGGCCTGGATGTTGACAAGTATATTTAGTGCTGGATGATAATTGTCCTCGCCAATAAGAGGATCTGCTTTGCTGACTTTGGCATCTGTGTTGCTGAAACAAAGGTCGAGAATTTTATTATTATTATTATAGATTGTGTTAAATTGTTGACAGTTGACGAGGATCATCTCGCTAAATAACGTGTTCTCGCAGCTTGCTTCTGGATAGCTACTGGGTAAATTATAATCGCCCAGTATGATTATTTTACAATTTGGATATTTGTTTTTTAAAAATAATACAGTGTCTGCGTGATTAATATAGGTATCAAGTTGTGATAGGGGCGGAAGATAGACACACCCGATGGTAATGTTACTTTCTGTAAACCTAACTCTAATAAAGATTTGTTCAATATCACTGTCATTAGTTTCTATTAACTCCGCTATAATACTTCTTTTTACTGCTATTAAGACACCACCACCGCGTTTTCGATCACTAGTTGAATTGTCTCTGTCTTTCCGGAAGAGCAAGAAGGCATTGTCCACGATTTCCCCAGAGGAGATGGATTCATTTAACCAAGTTTCACTTATACCAATAACGTCTCCACTGTAGCAAGCTGTCGAGGTTAAGAAAAGTTTGAGTTTAGTTCTTAAACCTCTTGTGTTTTGATAATATATATTTACTTTAGGTTTCCTTATTTTTGTTCCTTGACGGACGAAAATTCTGTTTATCAACGATCTTAGGCACACCATTCACATATTTGATTGTTTTATTATTATCTCCACTCTGAGTGAGATCAACGAGCTCTGTGCGGAGCGTGCCCAGATGCAACTGTTGTGCCTGAGTTAAGCTAGGTTTAAATCTTATGTCAGGGTTGTTAGCAGGTCTGGACCTCAAGATGGTCCTGGCAGCTGTGACAGTGGGAGCGTAGAGCAGAACTGGACGAGTTTTACCTTGAGCAGGCTTACCAAGGCGACGGAGTTTGATGTCGGGAACGATGTCTGACAATTCCTCAGGGATTATTGCTGTAACACTGTCAATATCGTTTTGACGGCGGTCAACACCGACAGGTTTCTTTGACTCCGCGATATTTAGTATGATGGCCTGAGATTCCCGTTTCTTGCGTCCGTTTGTTTCAGCGATAACACTGTTTGGATCATCAGGAAATTTATTAATGATCGCAAGTTTATTTTCAATATCAGTTATTCTCTTGTCAAATTTCTTTTGTTGATGTGTGAGGTTTTTATTTTGCTCGGCAAACTTGTTCAGGTCGGCGCAAATTCCCGTTACATTTCTTTTCAATATTTTTGATTTTCTCTTTAAATGGGGAGAGATATTTTTCGAAAATTTTCTCAATTTCACTTTTGCTAGTTGACAAAGTGGGCTCATCGTCGTCATCTGACTCGTTCTCACCCACAATAATGCTGACCTCAAAAACACAGTCGTTACACTTCCAACTTGTAAAACCTTTTTTCCGAAATTCAGCGTAATAAACGTCGAACTCCGTGTTACTTAATTTACTACATTTTTTATGGTACCACTTTTTACATTAACAACAGCCAATACTGCTGGTTTTTGCTCTAATTTGCTTAGTGCAACTTTCACATGTGTGTTTACTATCCGTCATCTTGATTTATTTTTTGGTAATTAATAATGAAATTAATCGGAGATTTCCATGCGACAATCTAATTTTTAAATTAAATGCCCTTTTAGACGTTGTATTTGTTAAAATTTATAAAATATGCGATGCTTTGAATACACGTTGGCTATACTAGCGTTAGACTAGTTTTACAAACACTGAGATCAATTATGCTAACGTGAGATTCCACAATAGAATTTTCGATAATCGGTATAAACTTTTATTAGCGTGAGACACTATGTCTTTACAACTGCTGTACAATATATTAACCCGAAATCTATGTGATATAATGAATCCGCGTAAACTTTTCCAGCTTTGAAACCTTCGTCTTTCGATACTGAGATTAGTGATACTAACGTGATTCCCAAAATAAAAATTCTAAAAAATAGCTGGCATACAAAATCATTAACCTCAATTTAAACACATATTCGTAGAATTATACTTAAATTTATAAACTGCATTAATAAAATTATAAGATTCACCAATAATTATAAATTTATATTTATAATTCACCAAATTTGAAGAGAAATATCCTCTAGAGGATTTTTAATAGTTCCAGTTAAAATTTCAAATTTCACTGAACTTAAATACAATAATTTAACTGCCTGCTCATTAGGCTACATAATTATACAATAATCATTTTGTCAGCCATTGTTGGTCTCAGGTTGCACCTCGAGAACGTTGTCGAGGCCCGAATCTCATGCTGAATTGCATGTTTAGACTACCCCCGAGCCACGGTGACTTCTTATCTTAGAGATTTCTGTTTCATAGCTAGCAATGAAATCTCTTTTTGAACTTCTGAGAATATTTAGCCCGTATTAATTTTTAATTTTGGCGAGAACGTTACACTACTTTTGTTTATAATGTGACGTTTATGTTTTGAGTTTTTGGTTTCGATCCCAGCCGTAGTCAGTTCCTGGAGAGCATCCATCAAAGGAATATCCGTACTCAGAACCTCAATTGTTTGATTAAAGATTAAAATATTTGGGAATTAATTGATTATAGAGATTTTAGTTGTGAGTGAGTCACGTTTAACAGTCGAGTTTTGGGCTTCTCAGAGAACAGTCGTGTTTGAGGGTTGCCGCTGGTCACTTCAAGTAATCGGACATGCGTAGCGTTTCAGTTCCAGGTTAAGGTTTCAGTCTTTTGCGTTTATTTTGGGCTCCAGATAAAAATACATAGTTATAAAGTTGTTAAAATAAAATAAAAAGTTACTTAGCATCGACATTGTTTCTCTAAGGTATGAGATCACTTTATTTATTGTAATTTGAGCGTTAATAATTGAGTCCTTGGTCGTAAGATATTAGATAGCCAATTCTATAGAATACTTTTGTGTTGTAAATAATTTAGAGTACGTTGACAGATTTATCTGAGAATATTGTTCAAGTTGTTTAGATTTCTTTATTTATTTGAGATTATTGTTTTAAGATTTATTTATTTATTTGTTTAGTTTTATAAGAGTTAAAGTCTGTAACATGACTACAGCGCTACCTATTGTTAGCTGTATAGTTCCTATAATTTTGTCGTGATTTATGATCTAGTTTGTTATTTTAGATGAAATTTTTGGTTGAATAAATAAGGATTTCGTTAAGCATAAATTTTTGGTGTTGCGAATAAAATCATTGCAATCATGAATCCACTCTCTACTCGAATCACGCCCTTTCTCCATAAACCAGCACACTGAGCAACCCCGAGATATCTCGTTGTCTTTCCGGTCTTTGGTTATTTGGTTTATATTTTGTTAAGTTTTTGTGTTTCTGATTAAGTTCACGTTTATTGGCTAGTTTGATAATTTCTAGCAAATAAAAATTATCTAGTTTCTTTTAAGTTCAGGTTACGTTTATGTTTT
Organism: Cotesia vestalis; assembly: GCA_000956155.1. Lineage (NCBI taxonomy): Eukaryota > Metazoa > Arthropoda > Insecta > Hymenoptera > Braconidae > Cotesia > Cotesia vestalis. Next base: position 14,918 of record JZSA01006593.1, on the reverse strand, counting down.
TGTTTAAGTTTTAGTTTAAGTGTGGCTAGTTTGATAATTCCTAGCGAATAAAAATGATCTAATTACGTTTTTACTGGTTTGGTAATCCCAGTGATTAAAAATTACCTGGTGCCCTATTTTTATTGAGACCAGAGACTGAAAATCGGGAAGATACCGAAGTATAATTTAGAATTTTAGTAAGAAGTAAGTTCCCGTAGAACCCCAAGCAAATTTCGGCTATAAGTTGAAAATTCGGATTATGAGTTGGCGTCTAACGTCAAGGTCTGTAAGCAGGGGAGCACTGTAACGATCGAACACCTGGATCGACTTCAAAAATTCAGTTATAATATATATATAAACTATTATTTTTTTTTTCTATAGCTATTACGAAAATATCGTCCAGGATGACGAAAAAATAAAATTCTGGTAGAGTTTGAGCTCTTAATATCAACATCTAGAGGTGTCACATAGTGATTTTTGATTTCCCATTTAAATAACACGGGAAATTTTTTTTTGGAATTTCGATGTATCCTAACGAGTGATTGTGTGATAAAAATAAATAAATATTTTTGTAGAAAATTGAACGGCCTACAAAAAAGGTCAGAGATAATTTTTCGCTAAGTTAACTCAGTTAGAAATTATTCGCAGTTACAGTTCAACTTGAGACAATATACGATTGTTTCTACTTCCCAAATTTATTGAAATAAACCTATGTTATATGACAACTTACTCCCAATACGGATTGCTGGGGTGGGTGTCAACAGAAAAAATTCTAAATTTAGTAGCTATAGTTCTTACAGGCTCGAAATTTGGTAGTGCCCATATAGGAAAATACGACGAGGCCAGATATGGGCCACGCTTGGCGTAATGATGTCTATTTTTGGCCTATGCTTGTAAGCCCGCTTTGGCCCATCCTCGGTAGAAGTCTAGAGTGATAACAGGGTGACAAGCTTGGTTGCCAAGACTGGCCCAAGCATGATAACCAAGACTGGCCCAAAATTGTTAACCAAGACTGGCTCAAGTTTTTAAGCCAAAACAAGCCCAGGCTTATTTACCACTATAGAATTTACTAAAAGAAGCAGATTATAAAGTATATTTAAAATTTAATTGTTTACGGTTAAACCAAATTAGTATTAAAAACCCAATTTCAAATAAATTGAATCCTTTGATATAAAATAGAAAAATTCTACGAAACGGTTTAATTATTTTGAATGAAATGAGTAGTTGTTAGTTGAAATAATAAAAAAATGAGTTTTTAATTGTCATTAATTTATTTCAATTTTGATGTAAAGCTAACGCAAGTTCAGACGACTTAACTCTTAATTTGGACCTAACTTTCGCTAATTATAGAAATAAAGTGAAAATCGTATTTACCCTAATCGAGATTCGAATCCGAGCCGCGCGCTTGTCAGACCGACCACTAACCCCTTCGCCGTACGACCGATAAGTTAATGCACATCTCATCATTCTTAAAAGCTAAATCTGTATCGTGACGGAGTGTGACGATGTATTATTTATATAATTTATGTTATTTAATATTGTGTTAAATGAAAATGATCTATTTTTTACAAATTTTGATTAGTTAAAAAAAAAGGAAAAGTCAATTTCTTATATTTCTTTAGACTATATAAGTCGTTCTGCATATCTCTAATGTCTTATTATAAATTTTTATGTTAAACATGATCAATATTATAAATTCAACTGTCAATTATTATATATTAATTTTTTTAAGACCATATCAATTTTGACGATACACAACTGTTTTGTTTAAATAATAAATTTTGAATGTTAGCATTTGCTATCAAATATTCGTTAAACAATAATTATTTACTGTTCCAAATTCTATTACTTAATGATTGATTAAGTTTAGATTTCCCATTGAATGGCCGAGAAATTAATTGGTTCTAAACATATTTTAGTTTACGAATTTACAGTTAGAATCTATAAGTGTTCTTAGTTTCTAATAAGTGGCGTGTGGCTAGAAAATTCTTTCCTACCCAGAAAGTTGACTTAAATATTTGATAGTCCAAATTAAATACCGATTGGATTTATTCTTTGAGTAGTATCTGTTTCCAACAGCAAGTGCACTTCATTTGCTGTTGATGTTTTGACTTGCTCAAGTCCCAGTAAACACATTTACGTAAAATTTACGTCAGGATGACATCATGTTATGTCATGATTTCCGTAAGATGTAAGTCACATATGAGTAATATATGACTCAGTATTTCATACCTCCTGACGTAAAACTTTTACGTAAAATATATGACATAGTCATGACGTCAGTATTATGTCTCAATGACATTTATGATGTCAATATGACGTACTTGTGATGTCTATATCATGATAATGATGTCATAATGACGTAAAAGTGATGTAAAAATTTTACCTCAGAAAAAATATTTAAAAAAAAAATTTCTCAAAAATAAAAAAATTGGAATTTTGAAATCAGTTACAGTGTTGTGGACTTATTACAAACTTTGAAACACTAGTAGTGTGTAAATACTTGATGAAAAAATCTTGAGGTATGTCGAGCTCGAACTCGAGTCCTCACGTGTCGAAGCTGGAACGCTGCTCACTTGTCCAAGTATCGATTCATGTACCGTAGTAACTAACTGATCTGTTAACCCTTACATGACGAAAAATGTTTATTTCATAATTTATTCTAAGATTAAATGGATTTTAAGAGCTGGAATTATATAAAATTCAAGTCTAGTGATTTATACAATTTCATAAAATTTTATTAAAAATCATGAAATTTTATAAAGTTCTAAAAAACTTCGTAAAAACTCTTATAATAGGCTCGCTAGTGAAACTTGCGGTAATGAATAGGCAATTTATAAATTTCCATAAAAATTGATTGAATCTTACACTTGCAAAAATTTTCGTGTAAGAGCGGACACAGAGAACTTTACAACTTAATGATGTTAAACTTACGTCGTTATGACATACAATGATAGCATTAATGTTACGTAATATTGTAGTCTATACATTATGTCAGTTGTACGTAATATCTAAGTCATTTCCATGATATCATATAGAAGTAATAAACTTACATCAGTATGATGTCAAAATTATATCATATATTTTTACATCATAATTGGATCACAAGATAGGTCAATTTTACGTCAAATTAACGTAAAATAATGTGACATTCCTATGACTTATAAATGACGTCATATTAAAGTCATGTGTTCACTGGGTTCAAAATATTACCATAAAAATTTAAGAATATCGTATTGTACCAATCAATATTTACTAGGGACCATAGTAAATTTGAACATGCAACTGTTACATAAACATATATAATAAATTTTCGTAAACTGACAGAACAAAAACTGTTAGTGTACTTAAAACTTTTCATTATAGTTCCATAGTAAAATTTCTGTTGCTCAGTCGACAATAAAAATTTACAAAATAGTCTTACATTTAGTCACTTGTACTCAGTTTAAATTTAAAATTGTGACTATGAAATTTTCAAATGTCCCATAGTAAACGTATGCACGTCAGTCGCGACGCGCGGTCTTACATTTTTTCGTGCTGCTTTATTTTGTGAACATAAGTGTCAATATTATGTGCAATTCCGACAAATTATTGATGTTAAATAATGACTCAGAAATGGTATCGGTATTACGTACGACCGTGACTTGTCACTGATGTAAACAAATGATATTAATCTTACGTCAAGATTACGTACAATCGTAACTTGTCACTGATGTAAACGCATGATATTAATCTTACGTCAAGATTACGTACAATCGTAACTTGTCACTGATGTAAACGCATGATATTAATCTTACGTCAAGATTACGTACAATCGTAACTTGTCACTGATGTAAACGCATGATATTAATCTTACGTCAAGATTACGTACAATCGTAACTTGTCACTGATGTAAACGCATGATGTTAAACTTACGTCGTTATGACATACAATGATAGCATTAATGTTACGTAATATTGTAGTCTATACATTATGTCAGTTGTACGTAATATCTAAGTCATTTCCATGATATCATATAGAAGTAATAAACTTACATCAGTATGATGTCAAAATTATATCATATATTTTTACATCATAATTGGATCACAAGATAGGTCAATTTTACGTCAAGTTTACGTAAAATAATGTGACATTCCTATGACTTATAAATGACGTCATATTAAAGTCATATGTTCACTGGGGTATGAGTGATTCAATGCGTATCGAATTATTTTCGTGATGAAAATAATATCTTAGAAAAATTTTTTAAAACATGCATTAATTCCTTTTTATAGTTTTATTTTCAATTTTCTCTAATTCTGATAAGTAATTTTCTTAAAAAGAAATATTCTCTTCTTTTCCTGAAAAACTGAATAGGTCTTATCAAGTCTTAGTAATTCTTTGAGAAATTCTGAAATTGCAAGAAAAATTTGACTTTTGAAGATTTTTGCAGAGTTTTAAAGACTTATTAAGTCTTTCCTTTACTTAGTTAAGAATGTAAAGACTTTCGAAAAGTCTTATTCAGAGTTACAAAGACTTTTCAAGAGTTTTTTCAGAGAATTATTTCCACAAATGTTATTAATTACTACTACTTATTTTTTATAAAAATCGTAATTATTATTCATAATAACAATTATTATTAGACTAATTAAAACAAAAAATCAATAAATCAATAGAATTTCAGTTGGATTTGAACCCGAATCTCGAAGAATTTGAAAATATAATCCATTATTTATTATTATTATTTTTTGTTATTAAATGCTTAGGGGGGTTGTCCCCAGAGTCCGACTCTCCGAGGGCCCAGCCTGAGCTCCATCCGTTACTGCTGGATCACTCCGCACAACAAGGCGGTTAGTGATCACAGCAGGCCAAAGTAATTTCCCTAAGTAGACGAAGGGAGATCCTGATAAATTTGTCTCTTGTGCTCTTCTTTGGCTGAGATGTTATATTCTGCCGGGGCCGAGAACTCAATGACATAAATGTCACGAGTGGCCTTGTCGAAGAGCACAATATCAGGTTTGTTGTGATCTATCCGCCGGGTTGTTGCAAATGGCATGTTCCAATAAATTTTGCAACTGTCATTTTCAACAACCTGGGGAATATCTCCTGGCAGATAAGGCAGCACTGGTGTCACGTCAATACCGTAGCAATGACGAAGATAGTCCACGAGTTTTACGGAGAGCAACAGATATAGGCAGCAGTGAAATGCAAAACAGCAGAGGGCTCAAGGAATTGTCTTGGAAGACCCCTCGTTTGTACTCTACAACTCCGGTTATGTGCAATGCGTTTCCACTTTCAATGTGAAAACGCGTTCGCCAGAGCTGCATTGTACGCCGAATGCATTCTACTATTTTAGGATTGACCCCCAGGCACTTGATGAGATATAAAATCAACTCATGAGGAGTTGAGTCAAATGCCTTGCGATACTCAATCCAGGCCATTGACAGGTTGCGTTGATAGTAGATCGCATCTTGTAGGACACATCGATCCACAATCAGGTTCTCTTTGCAGCCTGACAGGCCTCTTTTGCTGCCACGCTGTTCATATATCTGTTGCCATACAGGTTCTATCTCCTGCAGGATACGGTTATCTAAAATTTTTGTAAAAATTTTATAAACCGCATTCAAGCAGGTGATAGGCCTGTAATTCTTTGGGTCAGACAAGTCACTTTTTTTGGGTATCAGTACAGTTCGCCCTTCCACGAGCCAGTCTGGAATCGGTTCGTCAGCTCTAATGTACGATGTAAATACACGAGCCAGATGGAGGTGGCTAGAAGTAAACTTCTTCCACCAGAAGACATTAATGCCATCTGGCCCCGGGGCAGCCCAATTTTCGCTGCCATTTAGAGCTGAACGAATTTCATCCACACTGACTGCAGGGATCTCTTCATCAACATTCTGTCTACGGTGTTCCCGACAGAATGCTTTGAAGTCGCGCAGAGCTGGAGTGTTAGCGTTCACGTTTGGTTGATCTCCATACAACTCAGTCCAAAAAGCTTCCACCCGCTCAGGTGTTGGATTAGTCCCGGTAACATCGGTCTTTGGTGTCAGGAAGCGTGAAGGGCTGGATCGAAACAACGAGTTGTCGACCAACCGCTTCAGCCTTTTCTCTAGTGACTTTTTGGGAGTCATTAGAGCCCGCAATTAATTGAGAGACTCTTCTTTGATGACAAAAAGAGTACTCTTATTCAGTGTGTGATGACGCCGCCGAAGTTCAGCAGCAATGCGCCGAATTCGGGGCGTGTATGCTCTTTGAGTTGTTTCAAACTCAATCACACACTGAATGCGGGAGACCTGTTTCCGGGATCTATCAATTTTGAGGCCAAGTTGTGAGATGCGCTGTCTCAACCTTGCCTCGATCGAGAGACAATGTCTCTCTCTCGGAAAAGCCGAAACTGCTGCACCATACACAACCTGGCTCACAATGAGCAGGGTGAAATCCTCCAGGATTTTTGCACGGAGATCTTCATTTACCGCGTCAAGCTATTGTTGGGAGTAAAGTTAGTCCTTAAAGCGCCAGGGTCGTCATCGTTCATCGGGTCCGGCGTTCTCCTCCCACCTGATGAATGGTCCTCATCCGAAAAGGACCGGTTGTGGGGAGCACTTCTGAGTTGATTTCTTGTCGTAACTCAGTGTTTCAATACAGTGGGTAGTTGGCCCATTGCAAGGGCTACGTCGTTCGCCTACAGACCAGGTGTTATGGTCTGCGTTTTCCGCAATGCGCCGCTTGGAGGCCACGTACCAAGCACTGCTATCCAGCGCTCAAAAGTTGAACTTTTGGAGCGAGTATAACAAAAAATAAATTTGACTACTTATCTAAATAGAATTCGTAAAAAACATGTTAAATTAATTTTCTATAAAAAATTTATGTCGCTGACAAAATTTTAAACAACAGAAAAATTCTTCGCACTTGAAGCTAGACAGTTTTCAACTTCACCTATGAGACTTGCAATTACTTTAACTAAATTTTTCAATGCTCATTTGGAATCAGTGTAAATCAAAACAATACTCCAATTAAATTTCAAGTCAAGATCTAAAAATGCAATTCTATAAACCGCTCAGCGAAGCGGGTAGGTAACAGCTAGTTGATATAATAAATAAAGCAAGTCTTGATTATAAAAAAATATTTTCAACGATTAAAAAAAATGAGAAATTACCTCAAATCACATTAGATCAGAATAAACAATCGCAGCGCTCAAAAATAATTGTGTTTTTTCCGATGTTTTGAGATAGAAAATCTACAATCAATATCTTTAGTTTATCCACTACATATATCGAGGATACACCAAGTTAGCAAAATATCTCTAATTACTCTATTTTTTTATACATGTGGGGGGATATTTCGAAAACGTCAATACTGCAATATGAGCTCAAGGTTTATAGTATGAATTTACAAAAATGGGTATAAATTTGATGTCCGAGACGAAGCAAACGATATTTCCAAAACGAATCTACTGATTTTGATGAGATTTTCAGCATTCGACGCAGTTTCTTAACTACAAAAAATTAATAAATCTTGAGAATATTTTATTCAAGGATATTTTACCTGAGGATAACTTGTTATAAGGATTTTTATCCAAGGATATTTCGGCCAGGATATTGTGTTCGTAGATAAATACGCATATTATAATTTAAACAGTTACCCTGCAATCTTTAATTGAATGTCTTATAAAATATATAATTATGAACAAAATATTTATGCGTTTGTATTCATATTTATTACTCATACAATTATAAACTGAAAATTTTTGTTTCAGTTACAAAAAAAAAAACCAAACATTCACAATGCAAATAGCTATCATAAAACGGGAAAGCAGAAGATGAGAATTTACAACCAGCTGATTTGATTGAAGGATGAGTGGATTTTTTAATTCTTTAAAAAATCTCGCATCTGGAACAGCAAATGTCAAGACTTCTATTAAATATGAAGCCAAAGATGATGAGGAAGGTAATTTTGTTTTTTTTTTCCTATTTGCATTTTATAATGGGTTGATGACGTCACCCTGGTGGAAATACGATTCTGTCAGTAGTCTGAATCATTATTGTGGGACTCTGAATCAGAATGCCACCAGTCTGAATCTCTCTGAAAATGTTATAAGAATAGTCGGTAAGTTAGATAAAGGCAGATGTTGTTGTTTTAGGTTATTATTTAACATAAATTCCGGACTCTGCAAGAAGATTGAATCAGACTTATTCAATGCTGTTGACAAAATTTCAAATGTGAAAAAATCAGACTTTTTCAGAGATATTATGAAGTAATATTAATGACTTTTATTTCTTGAAATAATGATATCAATTTATACTTGTTATAAAGAAATCATTTACTAGCGAATTTCGATTATCCCAAAGGGTCATCAAGAGTTGATAAGATTTATTCTGTTTAACAGTAAAAAAAAGAGATTATTTCTTTTCAAAAAATTCACTTATCATAATTGGAGAAAACTAAAAATTAAAATATAAACAAGAACTAATGCATGTTTTGTAAAAATTTTTACATGTTATAGTCCAAATTAAACACCGCTTGGATTCACTCTCCGAGTAGTATCTGTTTTCAGTAGCAAGTGCACTTTATTTGCTGTTGACGTTTTGACTTGCTCAACTATGAGCGATTTGATTTTTTTATAACAAGGATAAATTGATATCATTATTTCAAGAAATAAAAGTTATTAATATTACTCTATAATATCTCTGAAAAAGTCTGATTTCACATTTGAAATTTCGTCAACAGCATTGAATAAGTCTGATTCAATCTTCTTGCAGAGTATGAAATTTATGTTAAATAATAACCTAAAACAACAACATCTGCTTTTATCGAACTTACCCACTATTCTTATAACATTTTCAGAGAGATTCATAATGGTGGCATTCTGATTCAGAGTCCCACAATAATGATTCAGACTACGGACAGAATCGTATTTCCACCAGGGCATACATTTGTTGACATAAAGATAAACGAATTTATGAATTTGCTTTAGAAAAAAACTCCCATCAGAGGACTTGTAAATTAAAAAAAATTCGAAATTATTTTTAATGGTCATGGAAAAATTAAAAATCAAAAGATAGCATATTACATACCTAGGCCAGTAAAATAAGAAAAGTCTCAGATCACATGTAATTGTTGGCCGAGGCGAAGCCGGCCGGAGGGCAGAAAAATTATTTTTCAAAGAATATGTTGGCTGTTGATATTTACCTCCGAAAATTTGCTAGTCTATACTGTAAGTGTGATTTTGTTAAAACTTCGCTTAGAACCGTTCAACTGATACCTATAATTTTCATCGAGAGGAAAAAAATATAGTTTATATGGGGCATTCCACGCCAAATCGGACGGTTTCAAAAACTTGAATTTCAGATAATCTCAATTTTTTAGTATTGTTTAGTACCCCCTAAAAGAGGGCTCTTGATAAATTTTGAGATTTTTTTATCACAAGTTCAAAAAATATTGAATTTTTGAAACAACCGCTCTTTTAAGTTTTTTGCTCGTAACTTTTTAAATAATGTTCGAAATTCAAATTTTTTCTTGGAGTCTACTCCTTAAGAATCGATTCTTATATAAGGCCCCCAGTATGAAAAAAAAGTATCAAGAGTAAAATCAACTTAACGAATGACCTCGTTACGTTTTTATGCGCAACCTATTCTGCGCACTTTTCAATTTTCAGGCGTGAGTATTAAGACGTAACAGAGGGTATGTAGTCTAGTCAACAAGTGGTCTAGTCTAGTCTAGACGAGCTCCGCGTAAGTGACGTTTGCAATTTTTCTGAATCAAGCTTCCTGAGGTTCCACTTCTGTTGTTGAAGGACTCGTTGTAGAGCCGAAACAGGTGCCAGACCAACGCTGAATGTCAGATACTGGTAATCACTACCACTGTATTCTTCGGATACAGTTCAGTCTTCAATCATGTTGGCTATCCTTGGAGTTCCCAGCGAGATGTCAAGGATGGATTCTTTGTACCCCAGTCTTTTAAAAGTTGTGGTAGTTCCAGTGTTCAGTACTATGAGGTCGAGTCTTGCTGCGAAGTCTGCCACTTCATTACCTCTTGTATCAGAGGAGTCAGCATTCTATTTACTAGATTTGCCGTTGAAATCACCAGCTACGATGACTTCGCCGTCGAGCTCGCCGATAGTATCTTCTATGCCTGCCAACTTCTGGCGAAATACACTAATCCCTTCGTTGGGTAAAAGGTAGACGCTCATCAGGTAGATTGTAGGAGTCTCGATCCAGACGAAGCCTACTCCGCTTCCGTTCTTGTTAACGGTGATCTTCTTCAAGTTTACTTTAGTGAACCATATTTTACCTTCGATGTTTATAGGTTGTTCACAGATAAAACAGTTGTCGATTTTATCTTCAAAGACGCGCTGGCGCAGCAGGTTTTGCGCCAAAGCGCACCCATTCAGGTTGCCGTGGAGTATGCGGGTCATTTCTGCCCTCTCGTGGCTTCGGCAAGTGCTGTGCGGAATGCCTTGCAAGCTCCGGTGCCAGGAATATGGCGTAAACCAACTTGGGCATATTTGTCCGGAGTACAAAGGGAGCAACTTGGCTTCTCCATGCAGTTTACGGCCTTGTAGTTCTCTCTGCCACATTTGTAGCAGAACCTACTTCTGTCTGGTCATGCACACTGACGTTTTCGATGCCCAAAACCAAGACATTTAAAGCAGTGGGTTACTTTTGCAACTGGGCGTATACGGTATCTTACCCAACTGATTTTTATACGGCCTTGTCAAGAGCCTTAATCGCACTGGCCTCGTCTACTTCGCAGAAGGCTGCCCGATTGCCTCGAGGTGTGGGTCTTGTCGGATCTATCCGTTTGATCTCCAGCTTATCTATCAGTGGATTCGCGTTTAAGTGCTTCACGGACGTCACTCTCAGTAGAGACTTCATTCAAGTCGAGAATCTCGATCGTTGTTATTAGTGTTAGCGTCTTGACTGAACCAATATTAGCAGTGGTCGACTTTACCGCGTCGGTGAAGGCCTTGATGTCTTCGGTCTTTCGAGTCATTTCAAGGAGAACGTCTCCCTGTTTCGTCTTTTTAATAGACTGTATGTCTACGCTCGTCTCGACAGGGTTTGTATTGGCCTCGATTTCCTTTAGGATATAATCATAAGTTTGGCCTTCTACTGGTTGGACAAAAACATCCTTAGTTCTTGTCTTCTTTATTCTCAGTTTCTTGGAGGCACCCTTACTTGACTGGTTTTAAGCTATAGTAAGGGGAGCCGCTGTTTCGTGATCTTTCTCCTTCCTCTTTTCGAATTCGGTCAACTGTTCTAGTATTTTAGTTTTTTCTGTATTCGTTGTATGAATGAAGATATTAGTTCTATTACCAACTGGTGTCTATTGAATCGGCTTCGATTAAATGTATTAAAGACTAAAGCAATGGTATTTGGTAGGGCGGCAAACATATGCAATATTAAAGCGAATAAAAATAAAGATAATTTCAGTTTGTATTTAGGTAGTAATTTAATTGAATATGTTTCAAGCTACAAATATTTAGGCGTAGTGTTTGATAGTGCACTTCATTGGCATATGCATATTACTAATATCAGAAGGCGAGCTGCAGGAGCACTATATAGAATACGAATGAATGATGCGCAATTGAGTGTAGAGCTAAAGAGAAAGCTTATGTAACGAACAAATTAATTAAAATCATGAAAAACTCCTTAAACACGTAAACCAAGTACCTATTTCATAACCCAGCATGAAGTCGTAAACAATTTTATGGATTTTCTAACGAAATCAGGCGTTGCCTTTCTAAAATTCTTGGAAAGACTGGGCCCGATCACAATAAAGATGACACCATATTGTTACAGTTTCATAACCGGAACAAACCTTGGAAAGTGATCGGATCTAATTTTTAGATCGCATCATCACATGGGACAAATCATATAAAAGATCGAATTTTCGATCAACTAATCAGTCCAAGTTTACTCTTAGTAGTGCCCAGTTTCAAGTTTTGTTCTGCTGGCCCAGTACTTGTACTCCGGTTCTTCGCTGTTAGAGAAGACCCTTCTGATTTACCTGGTACACCCTGATCTGGTCAAAAAGTTACCATAAACCTGAAGACATCCAATTTATTGCGGCCCGACTCTAAACCCAGATATTGAACTATCTGCAAGTTTTGAGAGTCTTACCACAATAAAGTAACAATTTCAAACGGCACCTCAAAATAACCCAGAGGTTAGGAAGTAAGAACATTTATATCTTTACTCATAATCTAGGAATTAAGTAATCAACAAAACTACCACTGTAAACATTTTGTATGAAACAATTATTTTCTTTTCTAATATGTTAGGTTAAAAGATAATCATTATTAATTATTTTCCAAACTAAACCTGGTTGTATTAAAATTAGAGAAGGTCAAGTGCATTTTAGATTAGACAAACTTCTCTCGAGAGGTGATATTAATTGATCGAATCGAAAATTTCAGAGTAATCCCGAAAAAACACTTTTTTCGGCTTTCTTTCGTTCACGATAACTCACGAACGAATCAACCGATTTTGACCGCACTGGCGGCGTTCAACGCGATTTTTTTAAGTTTAGAGTTGATTAGTTTTTGGAATTGATCGATGAAGCCGTTTAAAAATTATTCTAAGAAAACCACTTTTTGAAAAAAATTTTTTTGTAGTTTTTTTGCAATTTCTCAAAATCTACCAGTCCGAATCGGTTCAATTTTCAGGAAATCTAAGTTTGGTCAAGCCCTTTCGAATGGGTCCAACCGCGATCAAATCAGTCAAGCCGTTCAAAAGTAATAAAAGGGTTACACACACACACACACACACACACACACACACACACACACACACACACACACACACACACACACACACACACACACACACACACACACACACACACACACACACACACACACACACACACACACACACACACACACACACACATACAGAAATACGGACATCATTGCGGAAATAGTCAGGGAAGCTTCCTAGGACCTCAAAACGTCAAGATCTGATGAGAACTCGATTTTACATACATACATACATACACACACACACATACATACAAACATACGGACATCATTGCGGAAATAGTCAGGGAAGCTTCCTAGGACCTCAAAACGTCAAGATCTGATGAGAACTCGATTTTCGAAAAACGGGGTGAAACCAATAACTTCCCGATTTTTGAAAATTTTCAATTTTCTTAGCGGGAAGTTAAAAATTGAAATTAATTTATCATTTTAATATTTCCTCGTGACGCATTTAATTTTTTAATGATCAAAATGACGATATTATGTATCTGCATAACTTTAGCCTAATTAAAAGTTGCAAAAAACGAAAAAAAAAATTTTTTTGGAAATTCAAAAATTCATATTTTTGAAAAAAAGAAAAATGCTTATCTGAAAATTCCAGGCTTTTTTTAAATCTGTACAAGGTTCCGAATTCGGAAAATTTGGCATTTTTCTCAATTTTACTCCAAAATTATTCTTTCAATATCCTCAAGTGTCCCCTTTCTAACAAACGAAAGGTCATTCCTGTGTCTATAATAGCGTTCGAGATATTACAAGAACAAAGTTGAAAAACAAGAATAATCGTTAGATTTTGAATTTGCATATCTTCTAAAGAAAATTTTTTCATTTTTTTTCCTTTCGCAGAATTGCTTTGCATTATAAAAGAAAATTTCTGACCAATATTTGTCCAAATCGAAAGGGGTTGATTTAAACTATCGGTCAATTTGACATGGAATGACTCATAAGTAAATATTTTTCGCTGAAATTTAATAAGCATTGCCATTTTTCAAATTATTAAAGATTTTAGATATGCATTCTATTGAATATATGCATATGTTTGTCCTTAAGTTTGAAATAATAGGTTAGTCATCAATATAAATTGATTTTTTTGGGTTTAAGAAAAAAACAAAGCGTAATCTGTAACAGTTTTTAGTTCGAGGCTCGATATCTTTGAAACAGCTTGAATAACGCAAAATATCAATCATACCTTTATTGTAGAGCGTTTAATTTCCCATAATGTTGGGTTTGGGTCTACTTACAACGTAGCTCGTGATCACGTTACAAAATTCCGAATTTTAATGTATTATTTTACTATGTTATTTAAATGGAAATTAGAAAATTACAAAATGCTACCTTTAAACATTAATATTAAGAGCTCATATATTCAGAGGATCTTCATATAAAGATACCCTGACGATTTCTCAACGTTCATTGAAAAAAAAAAATTAGGAAAACAGTTGACCCTGAAGGCCATCCCTGCAACTTCCCGCTACTTTCGTAATTAAGCGCTCAAAATTGCGCTTATTATATTTTTGAACTCGAAGAGCTCAAAAGTCTGATAGAAGTTTAATAAAACACAATTTTTAGAATTTTCAAACCGCAATAACTTTCGAATAAAAGATCCGATTTTTACGCGGTTGGCGGCATTCGACGCAGTTTTTTAAGCCTCATAATAAATTTCTAAGTTTTGATTGGTTAAACTAGAAATTTCGGAGTAATTCCGAAAAAATACTTTTTTCGGTTTTTTTTCGTTCACGATATCTCTTGAAAGAATCAACTAATTTTGACCGGATTGGCAGCAATCGACGTGGTTTTTTAAGTTTGAGAGCTGATTAGTTTTTGGAATCGATCGGTAGAGCCGTTTGAAAGTTATTCCAAAAAAACAACTTCTGAAAAAAAATTTTTTCGTATTTTTTTTGAGATTTCTCTAAATTTCTCAAAATCTATTGGTCCGAATCGGTTTAAATTTCTAGGAAATTTAAGTTCAGTGAAGCTTTTTCGAATAGCACCAACCGCGATGAAATCGGTCCAAGCGTTTCAAAGTTATAAGAGGTTTACACACACACACACACACACATATATACACACACACACATCATCGCGGGGATAGTCAGGGAAGCTACCTAGGACCTCAAAACGTCGAGATCTGATGAAAACTCGATTTTCGAAAAACGGGGTAAAACCAATAACTTCCCGATTTTTGAAAATTTTCAATTTTTTA
>JZSA01006592.1:0-20729 GCA_000956155.1 Cotesia vestalis | reverse complement strand
TTATATATATATATATATATATATATATATATATTACGACAACTGTCTAAACCTTCTAATGTGTGAATCTCCATCTCCTGATTGTTATTTTAATAAGTGTGCTAATTGCACAGGTACTGAAACACTTAGAGACTTATTACGTATTGACCAATATATTTGATCAGCACAATATTGAAACTATTACCTACAAGTTTTGAAATTCAACACCACGCTGTATGCTTGAAACGCAATTAAAGTCGTCAGACGAGTTCATCGAACAATTTTGCAATAACCTAATGTTATTTTACCTCATGCTCACATCGCTAAGCAACAAGCCAGTTATTTAAAATTTTTAAAGCATAATTCGAAAGAAGACGAATTTTTGATTGTCTGTGATTTTGCAGAGAATTGCGCTTTTGTGATACAAAATGCTGCATCCGATTTCCACTGGAACAATAACTTGGCTACAGTTTTTCCAGTAGTAATTTATTTCAAAAATAACAATGAGATATGCCACAGAAACTTAGTCATTGTATCTGATTGCAATAATCATGATGCTGTGGTAGTTAACGTTTTTTTGAAACAGTAACAAGTTATGTAAAAACTATTTCGGAGAATGTGAGAAAAATTTATTACTTTTCCGACGGTGCACCTCAGCAGTTTAAAATTTCGAAAATTTTGTGAACTTGTATTATCACGAAGAGGATTTTGAAATTTTAGTTTTATTTTGGAATTAGTTGAACATTTAAGAGGATGGCCGCACGTACCAGTCTCCAATTGCCTGTGGATCGCCAAATAACAACTCCATTTGAACTTTTCACATGGGCAACTCAGCCAAATAACTTGCTAAATATTACGATTAAATTTTCACCCTCAGATGATTATATTGTTGCAAATGAAAATTTGGCGACTCGATTTGCAAAAACGAAATCCATCGTAGTAACTCAAAAAGTTCATTGTGTTATACCTGACAATAATGGTTGTCTCTTAGTTAAGGATTATTCAAGCTCTACAGAATCTAAACTGTGTAAAATATTAAAACGTTCAAGAAAATAAATGTCTTTATTAGTTTAAGAATTATTGCATTTGAGACATTATAATCATGTATTAAACCATGTTTATTTCAATGCTCACCATTTATGAAGCAATAAATAAAAGAAACAATTGTTTTCCAATTTTCTTTGTTTTCAAAAAAATTAATTTTCTCGGTGATTAACATGTTCAATTTTTGGTTCTATACTTTTTTCTTGTTTTTTGAGAATTTCCGGAAATTTTTAGATCAGTGTTATGAAAAATAAGATTAAAAAAAAAAATTTTTTTTCAATGGAAAAAAAAAATAGAAATCGAAAAAACATCTTTCTGAAAATTTTAGGATATTTGTAAAGAATGTCAAAGTTACATATAAAAGAAAGAAAAACTTTAACCAAAATAGTTAGTCATCATTTAACTAATTAAATAATAATTCCAAATTAATTAACTAGTTCTATAAGACTCAATAATTAAAATTGATCTCAACTATCAATTCTGATTTTATAATCAACGACGACAATTAATTGATTATACCCAAATTTTTATAAGATTCCTCAATATAAAATGACTATAAATTCCTGGACTTAATATTCACGCTAATAATTAGTAACAATTAATTCTCAATAATTATAGTAATTAAATTATCTAACAATACACGAATTTAATTTCAATTTAATAAATTAATACGCAAGACTTTAATTCTATTCCCATAAATGATTTTAAAAGGACTCAATTTTGAATATCTCTTAAATTTATTTTTATAATTAGTTCACGTCGTAATATTTATAATAATTCGCAATTGAAAAAATTTATAATTTATATAACACGTCGTAATACTATAAATTGTCTTGTAATAGAAAATAAATTCAATTAAAATAATTCTCAATATAATTTTCAACAAATTCTATGTAAAAATGTTCAATCATAAAAATCGATAACAGTCGACATAATCAAATAGACGCTAGAACATTCGCTGGTTTGGTTGTTATGTCTTTGAATACTCAGATTTACTGCGACATAAAATATCTACCGACGCTTGACCAAAAATTCGTGAGAAAAACACTTGTCAGTTTTTTCAAATATAAAATGAATCCTTCGTTATACCGAAGTAATTGGTTTTAAGAATTAATACAATTAATAAAACAATTTCATATGTTAAATAAATAATTTGATTAATTAAAATTTTCTCACTACGAATGTTAAAAAGAATATACCCCTTAAGGTCGACTAACTGACTCTCGGGTAAAAAGAATTTTTTTGAAAAATTTTTCCACGTCATTTGAAAGTTTTCAAATTTCAAAGTTGTAAAATGTCGTCAGCTTCGGGAAGAAGGCTGACTGCGCATGTCAGCGGAGCGATCAGCCAATCAATAAATTCGTTCTATTGATGTCGACATCGATAGCCAATAGTAAAATTCGATACATGTGGCGTGATCGAGTAGTCGGTTTGCGCAAGCGGGGTGAATTTTGCGGGAACGAGCGCTTGTCAGGTGCGGTTCGTAAATTTGGGGAGCCCACAGTGACGTATTGCTCACTGAGTGGGCCTGTTCACTGAACAAAAGTCGTTTTCTGAAAATCATGCATATTTTGATTTTCTTGAAAATTTGTGACACCAAACTACTATTCATTCTACAACTTTTCAGGTGGTTTCGGTCGTGGGACCTCCATGGCTACTATTTTTTTTTTGATTTTTGAAAGTTAAGAAAATTTTTTTTTCTCATCAATAGTTATTGATCGTTATTTTCGTCGTTGAATATCATTTCTTATATCTCTCCGGAGTATTTTTTTACAATTCTACGCAATTGAAGGATTTTTAAAGTAATTAATTAGTCGTTAAATTTATCTATCTTTAAGAACATAATTTATATAAGTTATAATTTAATTTTTAACAGATATTTTTTTTTTTCTAATTAATTATCTAATTTATTTTAGTAATAGTATAAATTAATTATTAATAACTTGAAATAGGTTCGTAATTTTCTTACACGATGGTGCTGCTCGCTTCTTTCTTATTCCGACAGTACCGACAGCTGTATCGATTATTTATCCTTTTACTCTAACCTACATTACTTGTGTTGTACTATTTATTATTAGAAATCTATTTCAACCTGTTTTGTGTCTATTACTTCATCGTTTTATAATAAATATTGTATTATGGAGTCGAAACTTCGATTTGATAGATGTTGTAACCCACTCAAAATTGATAACCACTTAAAAAGTCAGGGATTAAGACGCGTTTCTAAAAACTTACAAAACTTATGGGATTTGAGCAGTTTCGACTATTTATGTGGTATGTGTAGGAAAAAATTGCTATCCATAAAGTCAGCTGCATCAACATCATCCAATTTCAGTAGTGAAAGCGATGTGATTGAGAATGCTAGTGATGCTGAGGAAAACGGTATTGTTATTGACAATTCTGAGATTGTTGTCGATGAGAATGTCGAAGATGCTATGAGTGGAAACAGAATTGATAACAGTGAGACAACTGGATCAATATCTTTTAGTAATTTTTTTATTTCAGGTATTTTTAGCGTTCATTATTGTTTTCTTTTGATTACTATGGTAATTATTGTCATTAATAATTTTTTATTTAAAGGATCGAAATCATTATCTGGTGAAGAACTTATTCGAACAGTATCGCAGTTAAGTCTTGGCACACAACTGCTTGTGATAAACGATGCCCTGCCTTTATTGAATATATCTCCTATTGACAAATATGCGATAGATCAGCCATCTTACTTAAAAGAAAAATATAACGAAATTTGTTCTACTTTCGCAAGATTACTAGGATTAGATAGTAAATCTGATCATTTTGCAAATTCTACTCATTATCTAGAAATTATAGAGAATCTCAAGGCTAAATTAAATGATGAAAGAACTACTCGAACTCAAAGAGTCCAAATTTTGACACTTTTACCTAGTGATTGGAGTATCAATACGATTTGCAACGATATGGGTACTACAAAACACATGGCAGTCTTATCGAAATCGCTTAAGGAAAAAAAAAGGAATTTTATCAGAGCCGGAGAAAAAAAAAATAAGATTTAATGTTGTTAATGGTTGTCACTAACCAAAAGTATGAGCCTGACACAAATTTTATTTGTTTATTTGCTTTGTAATCTGTTTGACAAATCAATTTTCTAGGACGACCATTATCCGATGACATTAAATCCAAGGTTGAAACGGGAGGTGAAGTCTTTTGACAAGTCTACTCGTTCTCTTTGGTCACCCCTTAATTTATTTAGGGTGCCACTGGATTTTTAGACACAGTATCCAGAAACTGGACCAGAGCATGGAGTGAATTTTGCAGGGTCGTGAGAGATTGCTAGGAAGGAAACAAAAATTATCAAAGAAATTCATTTTACAAGAAATTTTATTTTACCATCCCCAATAACAAAGATAATCCCCTTACAATCAATTAACACTTAATACTAAGTCCTATTCCCGTTTGTAAGTCGGTTTCCTATCATAGTGTCTATTCCCGACAGTACCCTCATATGGAGCAACCACACCACGGTTTCTAACTGTAATTATTTTCCTCCATTTTCCAATTTTCCATAGATTCATTTTTCTATATTTTCCACAGTTACATTTTTCCATATTTTCCACACGCACCCACAATATAATTATTATGATTCTAACACACTAATTAATATTTCCATACTTTATTAATTATTTTCCTAGGATTATCATTTAATTTAATTTTTCAAATTAAATCTAATTAACAAATTTTCTAAATCCAAATTAAAATTCAATTAACCAATTTTCTCTTGAGTAAATTTTGCATTCATTCCTAATCCAAATTATTAACGAGATTAATTTCCTAATTAAAATTCTTTTAAGTTAATTTCCTCATTAAAATTCCTAACTAATTTACTGCCGTGTTATTAATCATACAACAACAAATATTTAGTACTAAGAGGTCTTCGTATCTAGTATTAATAGGTTAAAATTTGACGACAGAGGTCTTAATAATCTGCCGACAAAATATTCGCTACGTCCTAGTATTTTACAAATTTATTTTTCTTTGTCGACTGTATTTCGCTAAATTTTATAATTTGATTTTACTTAATTATCTTATTCTAATTGATTTGATTTTATTTTAATAATTGTTTTCTTCGAATTTCAATTTTGCCGAATTTCGAAAAATTTATTTTACTCAAATTGTTTTCGTTTTGCCCAAATTATTTTGTCAGAGTTTATTAATTAATTTTTTCAATATTAATCTCCAAATTAAGAATTTTGTAACAAAATTTAACTCTTTAACCCACTATTTGGCGGTGGAGATGCCAAATAGAATAGAAATCTGTCCAGGCCGCCCAACCAATGACAAAAATATCGAGATCAATGAGACTTGGGAAGTACCCTCGATGTTGTCCTCCCAATAACTCTAGACTTTTCCCCTTTCGCTAAATTTTATAATTTGATTTTACTTAATTATCTTATTCTAATTGATTTGATTTTATTTTAATAATTGTTTTCTTCGAATTTCAATTTTGCCGAATTTCGAAAAATTTATTTTACTCAAATTGTTTTCGTTTTGCCCAAATTATTTTGTCAGAGTTTATTAATTAATTTTTTCAATATTAATCTCCAAATTAAGAATTTTGTAACAAAATTTAACTCTTTAACCCACTATTTGGCGGTGGAGATGCCAAATAGAATAGAAATCTGTCCAGGCCGCCCAACCAATGACAAAAATATCGAGATCAATGAGACTTGGGAAGTACCCTCGATGTTGTCCTCCCAATAACTCTAGACTTTTCCCCAAGGCTGGGTTAGTTACATGTAATTGGACGCCAGCTATTCTTTACTTTGAAATAGCAAACCTTAATTCCTCCAGGGCCTTTCGACAGCGAGGTTTAATATAATAGGTAATAGATAGTCAAGACAGTGAGAGAGGAAAGTAAAGATATGTAAAGGATCGTGCAAAATACTCAGAGGCAAGCAATTATCCTCACGGTGGTTGTAATTTAATACATCATATATATTTGTAACAATCCTTAAACCTAATTACAATCTTCGAGTATTTCTTGAACCCAATTCAATTTATTTAAACGACTTATTTTCTCTTAGTAGTTTTCTAAAGGAGCGCTGATTTTTGAGGCAGCCCCAGCATCGGGTTTTACAACTTGAATTATTGTTTCGGTTCAGCCTTTCTACCGATTATTCAGTAATTGATTTATAATCAAAAGAACGATAATAATAATATTTTCGTTAAATCGCAATGTCTTAATGTAAGCATAAAATAGATGACCTCTGTCATATAACAATAAAAGTAATTAATGCAATATAGAAATAATGATATCACTATGACATATCAGAAAAATAGAGACAGTATTGAGATTATAATAATTATGATGTAAATTCAATGTTAGGTATGATAAGTCACACAAGAAAATTAAAGATGTTATAATAATTATCATAAACCAATGATATTTTAATGTCAACTAAATAATAAAATGAATTTGATAATATGAGAATTAGAGTTAATAATAAAATTATTATAACATCAATAACAAAAGACCGGGATCGTTTATCGAACGGCCCGCTAAATACTTGTCAACAACTCTTAAATCTATACATATATAAACTATGCTCTTCCTATATTTACTTTATTTATCTATTGCGTCACCGTCACCGACGGTGAGTTAAACTATAAAAATTGTTTTTAAATTATAACTGATGGGATTCGGCGATCCCTTGACATTTATTTAGGTATGAGAATCGACCAACTTGAGTAAGCCGCGTGAGTAATTAACCTAGTTCGACCACGTGTCGAGAGAAATACCACAATCTCACCGTCGTCGCCGGTGCCGGTACAACCACCGCGAGAAATCAACCAAAATAATGCATAGACTCACACAAATTAGCTCTCACGGAGACTAGCAAGACTTGGTATCCGTGTGCACTCAATAATCTTTAATTACCAAAATCAATCAGTGATAAATTTATTACTTAATTTTTTATCTTTTACCAAATCAGAAAAACCACAACACGTGCACACAACCCTGGTAGACGCCTCCGACTAGTCGGAATGTGCGCGATTCCGATGTCGAAATTTGAATTTAGATGCACTTATTATTTATGAAACTATAGTGATATAATAATCAATTGTATATAATTAATCTTATTTTTATACCCCATAAGTCTGTAGAAATAATTTTTTTGTATAAATCTTCGATACACTCGTCTGCTAGTTGAAATGTCGTATAATTAAGTGTTTATACAAAGCTATTATTTTATCCATTCATAATATTGTGTTACATAAAAACTAAAACTATCAGTTATTTGATGATATAAAATAATTAACATATACTATTTTGGCAAGAAGTGAAGTGAATATAAGTTAAAAATAGATTTTAGTTCCTACGCGACAGCAATTTTTTCATTTTAAATTTATGCTTTCATCGTTTTTAATGTTTTATCTTCTCAGTTTTAATCAAAATTATTAATTTTTCATCAAATATTTTAAAATTATATTGGCTAAGTATTCAAAAATGTTTTTAATACTTAATAAATAATTTCTTTGTCATAAAAAAGTGTCAACTTTACATGTGCTTTCTGAAATATATATTTTCTTTAGTAAATAATTTCTTTATTCATAAGCAATTCGATAACTTTTTATAATGAATCCATTTAAGCTTTGAATAATCGATAAATCATTTGAATAATTAATGAATGATTAAAATAATTGACTGTAAGTAATTAATATTATTTTTATACCCCATGCGTCAGTCGTTATTAAGCTATCATTGTAGTAATTTTTAACATTGTCTTAAATTAAAAAATAATTAGTTCTTTAATTAAATAAAATAATCCATATTTACTTTTTCTACAAGATTAAAAGAAGTATAAGCTATAAATCGCCTTTTGTTTAATAAAATTGAAAATGAGAGATAGTTTCTTAATTATTAGACCATTAATTCTTGAAGCGCTCATATCATTACGAATATGCGCTTCTTTTTATTGAAAATATTAAAATTTCATGTGTAATATGATTTTCTACAACCTATTAGCTTGAATAAAGTTAATTTTTAGCATTAAATAAAATTGTTTACTCTATATTTCATTTTGTTTTTAACTCTGTTGCTAATATTATTGTGAAAAATTTTTAGTATACTCTTGATAAATTAAAGATTGTTTCTCCTCTATTTTTCAATTCATAGTTTATTTTTATCTCGTATCACATTTAATTTTTTCTCTTTAATAAATTCGATATTCTTCTTTTCATTAATTATTAAGTTTTTACTGTATTTCTTCAGCGATCATTTAAGTATTGATACTGAGCTCCAAGCTCTTCAATTTTTACCAATAATAGTAAATTTTTCTTAATTTTAAGACTTTGAATTCTGTAACGATAATTAATTTTTCCTCTGTACTTCATGCCTTTCCTTGCGATGTATCTAAGGGTAATAAAATTCGATTAATCACTATTATGAAAGATTACACTATATTCCTTTAAAATATTTTACCAAACATTAAATGAATACTATTCCATGTTTAGACAATGATCACATAGCGACGTCATGTGTAATTGATACATAGGTTGTTCGCATATATGACAACAGGAACGTACTTTCTTATCTGCTTTCCGAGGGCAAAGCACACATCTGACAGGTTTATTTATTTTTTTGTCAAAAGTTTTTGGAACCGATTTTAGACCCAAAAAACTAGCTGCTTCATTTCTTAACTCTCTCGGTAGATACTGACAGATTGATCTCTTCTCAATTTGGTCATTTACGAGATCCAAACCAAGCTGTTTTAAGAATTTTGTGCGAGATAAATTATTATTTATACTTACATGGTAAAGAACAAAACTGTTTAGACAGGCTAAATCAATCATAAAAAACCATAGTTTCATTACTAATCTGTTTGTTCTTCCCATAACAGAGTACTTGCTCAATATTTTTTCAGTAGTGAACGTATCAATTTTATTGATGTCAACTTTTTGCATATTTTGGAACTCAATCATATCTGACGTAAAAGGCTTACAGCTTTCATCTAATACTACGTTAATGCCTTTATTTGTTTCGTTCAGTAATTTGTTTATTGCATCCTTATGAATAGTACAATTTCCTTTGGAATCATTGAATAACTTTTGGTTATAAAATTGTAATTCAGATGTATAGAAAGAATCTGAATCCATTGTATGATATATGACTAGCCCTGAAGATGCATTTATTTTACTCTGCACTTCGTCTGAATCATTTTTTTTGTCAATATTTTTCTATTTATAGTGATAGATTGTCCGCATTTATAATTTCGTTTACAATTTTGTCTGAACACTTCAATGATTTTTTTACTGTCATCAGGATTATCAACTTTATTTTTGTTAAAACTTGTGATGTGTACGTACCGTAGCGAAAACTTAAATCTTGTTAAATTCATACTCAACCTAAAAAACTCGACACCAATCCCTCCTTTTTCCCACATATCATCAATTTTTAAATCAAATTTGAGTAATCCTGCTAGTATAAGTAGACCAATTAAAACTTTTATTTCATCAACGTTCGTGTCCAGACAATCTCGACTCCTGGAATAACTCTTACGAACTCTAGCAATGTTTGAATTCGTGCAATTTACTACGAACGTTAAAATCTTCTCATCAAAAAAAGATAAAAAACAATCGATAATACTTTTCACAGCCTCCATCGCTGAATTTCGACTTTCAACTCCAGTGCCCGTAAGTACTTCACCATTATTCTCATTTTTCTTGTTTAAGCCATCACTATCAGTAGAAAATTGGAAGTCATCATTATTTTTATTATCTGTAGATTCAAAATGGAGATTGTTGTTGAATTTGTTTAAAAACTCTTCAGTATCACCATCATAACCCTCACTATCCATTTCACTCCAATTGTAATCAAACGCTGCGTCGTCAATTAATAATTTTTTTAGGTAATCACTATCTAACATTTGTGCTGCCTGGTAAATAAGAGAATTTTTAATATAATCTCTTTACAAATGAAAATATAATTTTTCTTTCGAATCGCTTATACTCACCATAGTTATTTTTTTATTTTCCCTCGCGGTTTTGAGAATGCCGTAAAAATACCGTAATTTTTCGGCATTTATGCTCATGCCGTATATTTACCGTTATAATTCGGTAATAATGCGGTTAAACTATAGTTGTAATTTATGCTCATTTATGCTCATGCCGTATATTTACCGTTATAATTCGGTAATAATGCGGTTAAACTAGTTGTTTTGGTAAGTTTTTATACTGTAATTATCCAGTATATATACTGCACTTATGCTGTACAGTTACCGAAAATATACTATGCAATTACCGCATTAATGCCCAAATTTTACCCAAAAAATTCCGTAATTATTTCATAATTTTGTCGAATATTTTCTAGTATAATGGACAATTATAATAATTATTAAAGATTTGGTTTTATTTTTAGTTCACTTGTATGTTAGAAAAGAATAAAATGAAAAATTTCCAATTTTGCTTTTTATTCTCCATCGTTACTTAGCAGAAACAAGTACTGTTTTTGAATAAATACTATATAGAATATTATTTTTTAATTAAGTATTTAACGGTTATGAATACAAAGGAATACGTATGTTAAGTAAATATATTCTAATTTTAATTTCAATCGTTAATTTCTCACTTAGAAAATTGCAAATTTTCTAAAATCGAAAAGTTATATTGTTTCGCATTTATAATTATATTATTTAATCTTAAAAATGCTTATCGAAAGATGGACGGTGTGGCTTAATGTATATAGATAAAGCAAAAATCAATTGGTATAGACCGGGTAGCTCAAATGGTAAAGTAGCCGACTGTCCTCGGGAGGTTCTGGGTTCGAATCCCGGTCCGATCATTATTTAATTTTACACCATTTTTTAAATATGGTTTTAAAACAGTCGTTTTACCACCTTATTACCATAAGTATGCCGCATTTTTAGCGTAAATATTTCGCATTTTTACGGTAAATGTTCCATAATGTTTCAATAAAAAAATTGACCAAAACACCCGAAAAAATGCTGAAAAAATACCGCATTAATACTGTATAACTGCGGGATTTTTTCGGCATTTCCAAAACTGCTAGGGTTGTAATTAATATGCTTTAGTAATAATACAAACATTGATAAACAGCCAGGTAGAATAAATATGACATAAGTATTATAAAAAAATCAAAATAATTATATATTGTTTATGCGTAAATGTATAAATGTGAAAGTACTGCGTGATCAAAAGATATATGCGTCTTAATTATTGTAAGAACACTTTCATGAAATCACAAAAGGCTTCAACTAAATCAAGGTAGATGTCGCATAATGAAAATGTTAAGATGTCAACTTACGAAAAAATGTGCCAATTATGAATGGGAACGATTTAAAATTCAAAAGAATTATAATTATTCTATTGTTCGTTACTGAATATTTACTGCATTAAATTAGATAATACACTACAGCTATGACTTTATATATTCATCATTTAATGTAATATTAAGTAAATTCAAAATATTGGTAATTTTTCAAGATAGATAAAATTTTTACTTAAATATTTTATGTAAAGATAGATTTTCACAAAGGTTGGAAAAATAATAAAATATTTATATAGCACTTACTCAATGGACTTTTGAAAATTTAGATTCCATAGAAAGTTGATATATATAAATGAATCTTAAATTCAAATTATTAACCATAACTTCATATTTCATAGAATATTAAATAAATTAAAAGCTTTTATTAATTTAATAATGATTCATTATAACATAACATTATAGTAAATCACTGAAATGTTATGAAACGTTTTGTTGAAGTCACTAAAATGTTATAAAGCTATATGTTTAAGTCACTGAAATGTTATAAAACTATATGTTTGAGTCACTGAAATGTTGGAAGACTGTATGTTTAAGTCACTGAAATGTTTCAAAATATTTTGCTTTCTAGTCACCAAAATGTCTAAATTGGCGTGTTTTCGTATACGGAAGCTAGTGGCGTCTTCGAGCGGTGATTTACACAAGTTAAATATATAACCCATAAACATCCCGGAAACCTCATATTTTTTATTTCTCAATATTGATATTTTAATTAAGATGGAGTCGTTTTTATTCGGCTACTGGAATGATTAAAAGTGGAAGTGAGAATTTAATATAATTTACTGCTGATAAAATATTTCATTTATGAAATTTTGACATTAAACGACGAATTAAAACGATGTTTTGTTTAATAAAGACAGAAAATAACAATTATTCGGTGATTCCGACTAAAACTCTAAAAATAAAAAAAGGCAAGAGATATGTCAAGCGTGCTGGTCACAATGTTGAAGTGGTTTCTCGATCAAGTAATTACCTATTATTTTTCTTAATTTGTCCGATTGTATATTTTATTTAGAATAAAAAAAAAATAATAAATTTCACTTTTTTTACTTTTCAGACAAAGAACACGACTTAAAGCGCATCGCCTTGAACTTGGAAAAAAATATTCCAAGAATTAAAATTACGAAACGATCTCCAAAAACAAATAATGATCTCCCAATGACTTCAAGTAAAATGAAGCATAATATGCCGATGCCTATTGAAGTTAAGAGCTGCGATGAAGTAATTTGCAAATCTATTTCCATCCTCGAGCTATCAAATCATGATGATATAAGATCTCAAGTTGTACTTAGTGATCATAATGGCAGTCACAGTTTTTCTGATTTTATTGAGACGAACTTATCAAATAATCATCTTTCACAGAACCAAATTTCTAACTCTGATATACATGTCTCAGCTAATAATTTAGAATGTAACACTACGAGTGATAATGATGATCAAGGAATCAAAATTGATGTTATCGCAGCTTATTGTCCTCTAGATAAATCAATTACTTCAATTTCAGGGGTTCAGCTATCACAACCTACAAGTTTTATCACTGTAAGTAGTCAAACTGATGATAAGATAATTGAAGATGATCATCAGTCGAAATTAAAAATTAAAAGTTTCACGCTCGCAAATGACAATTATGTCAATAATATATCAGATGAAACAAACATGCTTACAACAGAAATTTTCCCGAATAAGGTTAACTCAAATGTAGATTTGCAATCCAAAATTTCAACCAGTACCCTATCCCTGGTAGACGCCTCCGACTAGTCGGAATGTGCGCGATTCCGATGTCGAAATTTGAATTTAGATGCACTTATTATTTATGAAACTATAGTGATAACTGAGTACTCTTTACGATGATCTCATCATATAAACAACAAAAGTCACTTTTATTAGGAACGTTACATAATTATAAGTTGTAAATTATATTCACACATCGCAAATTTCAACATGTGGAAATCACAATTTTTGAAAAAAATCTAATAAATTCCACAAAAATATAAATAATTAAGACTCTGGGCACAATAAATTAAATTTTTTAATGAATGGAAAATTAATTAATTCTCAGTACATCGAAGCAAAAACTCGATGTCGAAATCGAGGATCGGAAATTTCATTCTGATATCGCAAATTTTGACAGATGAGATTTATTATTTTTAGGAATACTCTCATAAAATTCATAGAAATATATAGAATTAAAACTCTGGGCACGATAAATTTAATTTTTGATAAATGTTAAATAATTTAATTCTCAGTATTTCAGAGGACAAACTAGATGTCGGAAATTTTATTCCGACATCGAAAATTTCGACAGATAAGATTTATAATTCTTAAAAAGAATCTTATAAATTTCATTGGACTATCAATAATGGAGACTCTTGCTTCGATAAATTCCATTTTCCGATGATTGGAATATTAATATATTTTCTGTCTCTCAAAAAAGAACTTGACATCGAAAATGTCTTTCCGACATCGCAAATACCGACAGGCGAAATTCATAATTCTTTAAAATACTCGTATAAAATCCATAAAAATATGAAAAATTGAAAGTCTGGACACGATAAACTGAATTTTTTTGATGAATGGCAAAGTAATTGATTCTCAGTATATCTGAGGAAGAACTCGATGTCGGAATCGAAGATCGGAAATTTTATTCCGATATCGCAAATTTCGGCAGGTACAATTCATTATTCTTAGAAATACTGTTATAAATTTATTAAAAATATCAATAAGTAAGAAGCTAGACACGATAAATAAAATTTCTTTGATGAAGGGTAAAGTAATTAATTCTCAGTATTTCCGAGAACATACTGGATGTCGAAATCGGGGGTCGGAAATTTTATTCCGACATCGAAAATTTCGACAGATAAGGTTTATATATCTTAAAAGTAATCTTTTAAATTTTATAAGACTATAAATAATAGAGACTCTCCCCCCGAGAAATTCCATTTTACGATGGTTGATAATTAATTTATTTTTTGTCTTTAAAGAAAGAACTTGACATCGAAAATGTCTTTCCGACATCGCAAATTTCAACAGGTACAATTCATTATTCTTAAAAATACTTTTATAAATTCAATAAAAATATTGAACTTGACATCGAAAATGTCATTCCGACATGATAGATCGTAGATTTCTATTGGTGAAATTTATAATTCTATCCAATACTCTAATAAATTTTATAAAATTATAAATACACGTCGGGGGGGGGCAAAACGGGGTAGGGGTGGCAAAATGGGGTTCTTACAAAATTTCGTAAAAAATTTTTTTTTTCCAAAAACCTCTTTTAGTTTTCTAAAATATATTTTAACGTCATTTTCTACAATTTAAGAGAAAAAAAATTTTTTAATTTAAAAAACAAAAAAAAATTTTTTTTTCTACCTTTTTTTACAGTAATTTTTATCGTCATTGTGCATCATAACAAATTTCTTTTCACATTTAAGATTTCTTTTTCTACATTTTTAACTTAACAAATGAATGATTAAAAAAAAAATCGGGAAGTCATTGGTTCCATGCCAGTTTTTGAAAATCAAGTTCTAATCTGATCTCCATATTCACAGTAAGAAAAATTGTGTAAAATCAATACAATATCTGTGTTAAATACGGTCAACACAAAATTAGTGTTAACATTCAACATACTTTGTGTTAAAATAACACAACGTGTGTTGAATTTTAACACTCATTTTGTGTGAAACGTATTTAACACAATATTTTCTATTGTGTTTTAAGGTCTTAGGATGTAGTTCTTACGAGGATGTGTGTCGGCGTGTGTGTGAGTGTAAACCTCTCATTACTTTTGAACGGCTCCTCTGATTTGAAAGACATTAGCGTTATTTGATAGGGTTCAGTGAAACTTGGACTTCCTCATAAATTTAGAATACATTTTTTTTTTCTTAACAACTGTTTAATAGATCTAATCAGCTCTTAAATTAAAAAAATGACGTTGATTGCTGCAAACCGCATAATAATCGGGTGATGTCTTGAAGAGAAATCGTAAACTAACCATTCCAAAAGAGTGTCTTTTTCACCAACATCGAAATTCATCCTCGGATCATTTTGAGGTATTTCATTTAAAAAGTAAGAAGTTTCTTTTAATATAACTTTAAAATTTTGTTAAATATATTAGTTCACTAATAATTCAAAATATCATTAATAATAATGGAAAAATCTTGTGGATAATTTATTTCAATTTCTAAAACTGTCCTTTAACTTTCGTTCGACTAGTGATTATTGAAATTCTATTATTTTAGGATATAAAAATTTTTTTAACTCAAACAATTCCGCGAAAAATAAACGTAAAGAAACTTTATATAACTGATAAACAGGTCTTTAGGCCTACAAGATTGTTCAACTTGAAAAATTTTTCTAAATCCCTAAATCAAGAAAGAGTGCAAAAAAATTACGAATCTTTTTTTTTCGTGCTATTGCTTAGAATCGCATGAGAACTATGAGTCTAAAAAATTTTTCACGGGGAGATCCAAAAATTAAAATCTTCTCAAAAGAACTCTTTTTTTGACCTTGATACTATTTTTACTTAAGCGAAACGCGTCAAAAATTACTACAAAGTTTAAAAATTTTTTTTACTACCTTAATTTTTGTTATGAGTATATTGCTTCAACTAACAATGTTTCTTTTTTGGGTGATTTGTTCATCTCTTTGGGTTCTTTCGTAGACTTCTCGATACGAAAATGTTATTTTTTTAACGAAATTTCATTTTCGGATAATGAATTTTTTTTTTTTATTTTTTCAGGGGGTACCCCATTTTGCCCCCAAAAAATTAAAAAAATTTTTTGGTGATAACTAAAAATTTTTGTTATTTACTTAGAAAACAACATAAAAAAATAATATTCAGCGTATTTTAGTTTCCAATAACTTAAGATTTCCTTAAGTACCCCGTTTTGCCCCCCCCCTCTCCTAATTAAGACTCTGGGCACGATAAATTTGATTTTTTCATGAATGGCAAATTAAATAATTTTCATTATATCAGAACAAAAACTCGATGTTGAAATCGAGGATCGCAAATTTTATTCCGATGTCGCAAATTTCGACAGATGTCGTTTATAATTCCTGAAAATATTCTTATAAATTTTATAAATATATAAATAGTTGAGACTCAAAGTATATTTCAAAAAGCACGATGACTTCCATTTCACGATGAATGGTCAATTAATATATTTTCTGTCCCTAAAGAAACTTGACATCGAAAATGTCTTTCCGACATCGCAAATAGCGACATTTGCAATTCATAATTTTTTGAAATACTCTTATAATTTCATAGAAATATAAATAATTAACAGTGTGAGCACGGTAAACTGAATTTTTTGATGAATTGCGAATTAATTAATTCTCAGTATATCTGAGGAAGAACTCGATGTCGGAAATTTTATTCCGCTATCGCAAATTTCGACAGTCGAAATTTATAATTCTTAAAAATCCCATAATAAAAAAGAGATGAAATATATGTGGCATCAAACTATTTGTAACGTGATTGGTCGAATATATCATAAGCATGAAAATACATGTTAAGGTAGTACCTCCGCGACAGTCCAGACAAAAAAATTTAGCTCACTGTCGATGTTATACGTATCGACAGAGCTAAGGTTGTAGGTTAAGTTTTTTTAACGTTACTGTACTCTTCGACTACTACATTATCTATACATATACACACACACTGCGGTTTCAGTGACTAGCTGCTGTTTTTCGTACCCCCTCTCATAAAAAAAATCATCTAAAAGTGAAATTTATTTTAATTAATGACGAAAATTACACGATAAATAGTTTTCATTTTTTTTTTTTTTGTTTGAAATATCTTATTCTTCAATCTACTAGTTTTTCGATCGAGTGGTGAAATTCCTTCGATGGAAAAAATTAAAAAAATTGTCATTTTCCCACGCTTCTCCTATGTTACGTGTACAAAAATGTCATTTTCAATTGCAATTATCTCAAGTTAGGTGCGGTAAATCGTCTTCAAATTTTAACAGCACATGTATTATGCATTGAATGACTGATATTTAAAGTTTCGAGGATTTCTTGAAATATTGCTTTCATAACCGTACTACCTTAACTCTATATACGCACCTTAACAGGCGCGCGCTTGCGCGCGCAAATTAAATTCTAGTACTCTTATAAATTTCATAAAAATATAAATAATTAAGATTTGGGCACGTTGAATTCAATTTCTTTGATGAATGGCAAATTTGTTAAAGAAGTAGAAAGAATTTTAAGAGGGAAAGAGAAGGAAAATAGAGAGCGAGAGCTGTGATACAAAATCAAGCCGTGCATATATAGAATGTATGTGGATGCGCGGACGCAAAAAAGAGAGAGAGAGACAGAAGCTATGTATACTAGGGTCTGCCAAAATGTAACTTCCGTGGAGAACCTTTTAAAATTGGAATTTTGAGTTCCACTTTTAACAGCAGCTGTGTTTGGGCATTTCTTGAGATATTTCGGGGTGAGAGGATTCATTTGATTATTTATAGGATTTTTAACAGGAGATTTAATTAGGCACTTCCGGCCAAACTTTGAATTTTCCGGAAATGCCCAAATTAAACTTCTGTTCAATGTATTATACAAAAAAAATTGAGCTCAAATTTTAACTTCGATCGTCATTTTTATTGACAAAAAAATATTGCCAACTATTATTAATAATTGCGAGTCATAAATAATACTGACATCGGAAAAATATTTCCGACATCGGAAACAGGGATCTGATGGTCTAAACCAAATGTGTTGGTTCAATCTTTGACAGAGTTGATTTTATTGACTTGAGTATAGGAAAAAAGTTGATTCTATTAATTTAAATGCATTCAATTCAATTAACAAATCATCGGTAAATATCATTAATAATTGCGAGTCATAAAAAATACTGACGTCGAAAAAAAATTTTCGATGACGAAAACAGGATTCTGATACTCATTATCAGAACAGACTGTATCGGCTTAATTTTTAGCAGACTTGATTTTGACTAGAGTATACGGAAAAATTCTCATCAAATAATCCATATTTTAACAATTTGACGATTTTTATACTACGAAAGTGTTAAGAAAGTCGGACTTACAATTCCGACGTCGATTTAGTGCACATTTCGACTAATCGGATTTCAAATTTCGATATCGGACGCATCCATTAGGGTAGCGGATCCGATTACACCGAAAACACTGAAGTTACACCGTGTAAATGTGAAAAAATTGCACGATATTTACACCGATGTACCACGGTGTGTTACAGTGAGAATTTAGTGTAAGTCCAGTGGCAACAGAAAATTACCGAGTTACACGATGATTACACCGAATTCCCCCATTAAAATTAAACAGCCAAGGTTACACCGTATCTACACTGGAACTTTACCGTAAATTGAGAAATGCGTGTATACACCCTATTTACACTGGAATCCCGCGGTAAATATTAAAAGAACGGCGTTTACACCGTACTTACACTGAAATTACCCTTAATACTCCGAAATCAGGATACAGTACTTTAGTTTTCTCAGATATATTGACTTGTATAAAAATTAAAATATTTTTTTTTTCTTATTCGATTTACAGTATATATATTTTGAAATAACAATTAACTAATGTACTGCTTTAATAAAATGAGGAAATTTTTAAGTAAACCTGCTCGCCTTTACGATATTGTATTTAACTTAGTTATAACAATAAGAAAGTTTTAAAACCACCTATAATCTGTCGGATTTTAATTTTAACAGTAAAATAAAAAGTTGATAAAATTTTGCCATATACAACTAGTTTTATATTCAGTACATAATTAAATAAAAATCTGATACAATTCCATGAAGAATTTAAAATGTTTTGTCAAATAATGGTAACTCGTAATTTTCAGAGATATTTATAAAATTTTGTATTCTGATTAAAATTTAATGTCTACCAGTAAAGTAATTTTTTTAATGACAATGTTCGATAGCTTATAGAATAGTATACAAATAAAAATTTATAAAAATATGACCTTAATTATATTATTAGATATACATTTTTTTATGATTATCAAAATTATAATCAAACGTAAAAAGTATACTTTCGGTCTTATTACCCTGTTAAATTAATTAATGTATTTATTTTAGTAAAGTAAAATTTTTAATGCTTCTTGAACTTACTCATAGTTTAGAAAGTATTCTTTTAAATATATATTTTTGTATCTATTTTTAATTATTTAATAATTTTATAATAATTAGTACTATAAATAATCATTTCATTATTAGTCTGTTTCCCAACAATTCGGGAGTTCAAAAACAAAGATTCCAATGTCTGTACAGATTCGAGTAGCAGGCCTTATTAATTTTAAGTTGCTTACAAAATTTATATCATTGCTTATTTCTATTTCTTTTATATAATTAGTACCATACGCATTTTTTTTCACTCTATATACTTTCACAAAGAAACCTTGAACTTGACGATCATCTTGATTTTCAAAATCTATAATTGCTAATATTTCTCCAAAACTATTATTGTAGGATATTATTGAATTACAAAATTTATTATTATTGTCGTTTGTTCTGTTGTATTCAATTCCATTAATTTTGATTTTAGCGTATGAAGTTGGGGAGTTTTTTGGTACATAACTCATTTCTTGAAGTTTGTTGAGTTCCGCTTCTTCAAGTGTTACAGCTTCAGAGCTGCTTATGGATTGAAAATTTTTGTCTATTACGGTGTCATCATTCATGTAAGGCATTTTCATTGTGTCACATATGAATTTCTTTGTATCAGCAGAAATTACATCACTATAAACTACTGATTTTATAAACTTGCTCATTAAAAATCTTGTAACTATTTGATCGGCTCTTCCATGAGGACGCATAGGCAAGCCAATGGAGATATGTTGCCTAAGCCATTGTAACGGAGTACACGGGACCTTCATTATCCGGAGAAGGTCTTCGGTCCGAGTTAAAATTATCGACCGATTCCCTCAGGGCGCTGTGCTCCGAAGTACTCGCGCCAATAGTCTTAAGCTAGTGGGTAAGTCCCCGAGAGGGTAGCGCCGGCGCCGAGAGAGAAAGAGTGGGGAAGACAGAGCCAAGAAGAAACGAACCAACAAATTTTGGTAAGTTTTATTGTGTCCGAACGATTGAAGAATCGACATCATAAACATCTCACTCAGGTAATTATTTTTATTCTATCGCTTTTTGTGGAACGAGGCGATGAATCTTAGTGAATTTAATGCGTGCTAGGCCCAATGTCAGCTCTCTTAGATTCAATTAATTTAAGAAATATTCTAATGCCCATTTGGTGTTCCAGAAAATAAAATTATTCCCTGAGAGTACCACTACGAAGTGGTGATCCAGGACCGTGCCGTCAACAACACCTCATCAAGGAGAAACTTCAAGGAAAGACGAGAAATCCAGGAGTAAGAACGTCGAGGGAGTTTAGATAAAATAAAACCC